>OY735205.1:72487994-72550494 GCA_963457665.1 Thysanoteuthis rhombus | reverse complement strand
AGTAACAGCTGATGTTTTCTGTCAACAACTTTGGGGTTTTAAAACAGGAAACACCTATACTTAGTGAACAGAAACGTGGTCATTTGTCATTATGTTAATGCACGTCCTGGCTCGAGTGACCACGGATGTCAAGAAAGTGTTCGGCTGAGGAAAACTGATTCAACCATTCTCTCATGACCTGACTATCATTTCTTTGGGTGTTTGCAAAACCATTTTGATGGACAAAGGCACACTACAAAAGATGAGGATGAAAATCAGCCAGTCTTTTATTTCAGGTCAACATCAGAAGAGGGAATCTTTAATCATTACTGTATTTTTGTTTCCAAATAACTTGAACAATTGGACAGAACTTCCTTTAGATCCACATATAATAAATGAATGGGGCACCACATCATAGTATAAGGGTCATTGAGCTAGTTCAACAGATATTTATTATTGAATAGTGAGTTCAATCCTCACTGAGTGTCCCTTTCTTGAGGGCTTGTGCCAAAACTAAGCTATGCTTGGTAAATATGATTAATGGGTGAATATACACCGATCCTCATATATTCTTTTAGACATGTATATGCAGGATACGTTTGATTAATTCATAACTAAATCTCAAAATCCTCAACGATCATATTCTGGACTGAAGAGTTAATAATCCGATCTCTATTTGAATAGACTTTTTATCATCCTCAGTTTGCGCTTGAAACATTACTCCACGATAAGAGTTTTAATTGAGTTTACTGTATTCATATTACCCTAACATATCAGATAAATATCTGTTACCATGAATGTATTATTAATCGATTATTACTTCAGATAGATAAATTGGATGAGTATATAAGAATTAAAATTCCCCAAAAGCACCAGAAAATATGCAAATCCAGTGATAGTTTTTAAATAGCAATTACGACGTTTTGTACTGATAATAAAATCGTTAGCATACAAAAAATAGCTAAGACGCATTAAGTTTGGATAAATATCGGCTGCAATTCATTGACACAGATAAGCTAATCCATTAATAATGGTGATAGCGTTGATATTGACAATAACAGAAATGCCGTCGCAAATAAGAACATCTGCCAAATAGAGGATGTGGCCAAATAATCAGTCTGTAAGGCGAAATTGATGTAGAATTTGATTGTTTACAAATATCAGACAGAGAAAATTATGAAATATGACAGTGACAGTGAGTTCATAATCATTGGAGCAATGGGAATGATTCCAATGAACCTTGCAAAAAGACTGGAAATACTAAAGACAAGGGGGAGATAGAGCTCCAAACAAATTGTTAATTACCAGATTACGTAATAAATCGGAAGATTTTGTCATATTTTCTGTTTCAATGCTTTAAAAAACTTTGTCGATGAAAATAAATAAGAAAAACAAAAATTGTTTTTTCTCTAGCCATACAAATGTAGCACTTTTCAATCAAACCTTTTGTAAGCCAAAATAGCATGAAGCAAAACAACATAACTTGATTTAGGAATAATTCCAAGGGTTCTCTGACCTCAAAAATATTTTTTTATATCTGCCGGTTTTGAGCTAAGCGGCACACCCTTACAGTATCTCCTGGGTCTCTCTGACACCTCACGGCACATATATCAAATGGGTACACAAAAAAAATGATCACTGTTCAAATCTGTGGCTACTTGAGGTCTTCTGTAAGAGTGAAATGGTGTAAAGCGAACTTTCATAAAACAAGAAATAAAAGTATGTTTATTTTCAACGCAAGAGGGGAATCAAAACGTTATCCTTTATTTTCTGCTGTGCTTACGATTCTTGTCTATGGATTCTGAACAAGTCCCTAAAATTTGCCAGATTTTCGCAGGATTTTCAGCTAGTTCCCGCGAAGGCCTAAATCAGACATTTGGTCACAATAAGAGATCAAAACTGTTTTAGGAGTATCTCAATTTTATACCTCGGGCTACAACGCATCGTATTGGATACTTGGAGTCCCCATGCAGATAAATGGAATCAGACTTTTAGTATGAAAAAAGAAAATAGATATATACATAGAAACTATATCATTATCATCAGGGGAAAATGCGAAGACAGAACCCACACTATTTTCATTTCATGAATTTCCAAAAGTAATATCCGGAAAACGCGCTAGTGGTTCTGATGGTCATAGCACTAGCCGTCCTTGAGTCATGCTAATACGGACTGATTGACCGACATTTGGTGTGTTTGAATAACAGTAATTTTGTTGGTAAGTGCAAACACAGGCGGGCTCAAAGTTACGGTCAAGTTTTGAATAAAACTTACATTTTAGATCTAATCCCATCAGGTTTTTCTTTGTTTTTTGTTTTTTAAGTTTTGGATTTTTCAAAAAAGAAACAGCTACCTGAGACCATTAGTATGCAGAGAAAATTTCATGGGAATATGTTGTGTGTTTCCATAGTTGCGCTGTCACGTACATACATTTGGTGTATCAGCAAATCAGCTGACTGTGAATTTTAGGAAGGAAACAGAGAAGTATCTTTAAAGAGTCAATTTTTAAATGTTGCATTATTTTGCGAACGTAGGAAGATTCATATTTTTATGGAAGAATAGTCAGTAAAATGCTTCTAGTACGTTAGAAATACTTTCTCTCATTCTCTCTCTCAAAAAAAAACTCACAAACTTTCCAAATAAGTTAAAAATATTTGCCCATTATCATTTCTCAAATGGTAAACGATTCATAAAGCGTAAATGAAATACATTTGTTCACGTGACTTTCAAATCTTAAGTCAATCTGTAGAGAAGACAGAAAATTGCTGTAATGAACTCGATTCCCTAGTTGTTAATAACATTGTATGTATGTGTTTTTTAATGGATTTTTAAAATGACACTTTCATAAAGATGCTAAAATTGTTGACAGCATATAGAATAGATTCTTGGAATATGAAACCTGATTTCAAAAATCTTCCTGCACTTTTTTTTAGTGAAATAGCAGGGGCGGATCCAGTATTTTAAACAGGGAAGGTTTACAATTCCTTCTTGCTACATTAGTCCAATAATAAAAAAGGATTTAATAATTTTTTTTTTAAGGTTAATTTATGGTTACTTGGGAGCATTTGAGTTCTTTTATTTATAGAATTTATTCCAACATAAAAAATTCATTGGACCCCTGGTCCCCACTACCTCGAAACTGTATAGTAAGCAGAACTTCTCTTTCTATTGGTCTTGCTTGACAGTCTCACCCTGAGGAGATCTAGACACGTAATGTGGTCAACCACTTCAAACTAATTAGTCTATCCAGACATTTAGTCGTTGACTGCACCTTCCTACCAACGTATATTTTACTTGTCTGGGCTGACTTCGTAACCATAACATTTTGAAGAATAGAGGTTATCAAAGTACTCAACTGTGACATTTTCCTTTTTTTGCAGAGGAAGGGTATGAAGGGAAGGAAACCTAGGACAGTCTTGGATAGAGACATAGTATGAAATGTCAAATGGTTTGACTGCACAAGACATAAAGTATAAACAACTGAGGCCAAAAAAAAAGTATGCGTGTATTAACACAAATTTTAGATGAATTCAACTCAAGTAGAGCCACTTGAGAGAGTAGCAAGACTGTAGAGCACCACTCTTTCAACTAGGAAGAGGCCCAGTTCATTTAAATGTAGAATTCAAAATCTTTGCTATTGCCTTAACTCAAGCACTTACTACTGGGCCAGTTTTAAGGGTGCAACTGTCTTGGCCACCAAGTATTTCCATTTTTGTGTGTATGTATTTTGAAATATTGATCACTATCACTCGGGATGAGGCAACACCTAAAACAGAATATATATATATTATATATTGTGTGAGTGTGTATGTGTGTATGTATATGTTTGTGGATATGTGTGTAAATGACGACATTGTACGTTGCTCCAAACCAAATATTCAGAAAATGGCCCAGTAATCTTACAACGGAAAGAAATAATAGAAGATGCATCTGTAGTGCAAAGGCAATCAGAATGAACAGTCACGCTCATGTACTGGGAGACAGAAGGCTTTTGTCGAATATCACATGTAGCTCTTATGCTTTTGCTTGCACAGTCAGCACACATTGCAGCAATAACAATACATACAATGCAGCTTATTGCTAAGGCCATTGATCATTTGCATACATGATAGACCCCTGTAATAATAACTGATCAGTCAATGCCCCGACGCATTTTACTTTCTTTCACATTTTGAACAAATCTGGTTGAAATTTAAATCAATCTCTATTGTAAAATTTCTTTTTCATGGCAGCTATTTTAAAATAAAGATGGTGAGCACAGTTTTGATCAGATCATGTGGGTTCTGTTTTACATGAAAGAACAATAAAAAAATCTTCACGCATGTTTTCTCACTTTTTACGTTTTGAACAATTCTTCCTGGAATCTCTCTTAATCTATTGTATCATACCATGTGCTTTGCACCCCAAAATTGCTATAATGGGTGATCAATGAATGCCACCAAATTTTTTTTATTAGAATTGAATATCTAGTTAATTGGTTAGTATGATTTTAAAATCTAGATGTTCTTTACATGAAAACTTTGCGGCTTATTATATCCAATTTTTAATTATTGTCTCACCTGTTTCACTACATCTGTTTTCAAAATATCTCCAGTTCTATAAAATGTACACAAATAATTTTATATCAGATGCTCAATCTTTTTTTTTCTTTTTTTTTTGATGCAAAGATTGTGCAATAAAATACATTTTATATGGTTTAGGCATTTTCTCTTCCAGTTGGTATTTCCACAGATATACCTAGAGAAAGAAATGATGAATAAATGAGTTACTTCTCCCACTTTTTGTTGGGAGGTGATCATCAAAAAGTCTGAATTTATGAAAAATAAATGTGAGCACAGCCAAACACCAACAAAAGGACCAATCAGCATAAACTTGTAAATTGAACCACTGACAAAAAACTTATTGGTGGGGACATTTTTAAGAATGAAATAGATATTTCTAGATATATGAAATATGCCTCCTGTCTGAATTCGGTGAGGATCTGTCAAAAATTATACCTTGAGGACCCACACACATGCACACTCATACAAAAGTTTGCCATGCACTTTCAAGCCTAACCTTTGTTACTATGTGCCTATCTCTTGAAAAAAAAGAAAGTGAAAATATAGATGATCATTTGAATTTTATGGTAGAATATTTAATTCTATCTTACTTGTATTGAGTTTTCTTTCATCAGGAATAGATAGCAGAAATTACAGACAAAAAGAAAAAATATCTCATTGTTCATTAAATATTCAATATATGTGCATACACGCATACATGCATATTTATGTACAGGAAAAGACCAAACACAAGATTGAAGGATGAGATAAAAAAGTTTGCTGAAAAGACATGACAAGAAATTAGCACAATCGCTGTTGTCATGAAGAGATGGTAAAGGCCTTTGTCCAGCAGTAGACTTACAATGGCTGATAATATATATAATCTTGTAAACTTTTCATACTGTAATGCTGTAATGGAAAACAAAATTACTTTTATCTTTATATTTTGTTCCAAAGTATCCACAACCATGTCTCATGCAAGCCACTTTTAATCTGATCAGAGTTATTTCAATGTGTTATCTTTTTACAATTTGATTATTTAATTTTAGGTTTTTAGAGCATGAAATACAGTTTGATTTGTATTTAGAATTTTATTTTTTATGATGGAATCCATCAGCTGTTTCACCATAGCCCTGTTTTGGGAGTATTAAAAAACATAACAAGCTATGGCACTCCTCATCATATCCATCTATATCTCCATGAATATTGACAAAAATCTAATTTTGATTCGTTTTAAAAGATCTTTTTCTCTTATTATTCTGTTCAAGTAGGTCTAAGTAAATTTATTTTATATGTATTTATTTTATGCGTATTACAGATAAACTTGGGTTAAATTTGAAGAAAGATCCTCATTTATGCTTATTTTTATGCAGTGAAATTTCAATTGTGAATTTATACCTCCATGAATATAACTCCATGATTCATATTTGTTTTGAAATGAAAAAATCTTCAGTAACTTTCCTGTTAGTGTGGATGTCGGTTTGAGTAAAATTATTTTACCAGTATTTATTTCCTACCATTCATTTTGTGTTAGTATGAATCATTTTATAAGGTTTTGAATTATGCATTTGAAAATATAAGGGTTTTTACCTTCTATATTCAAATCTGCATTCCTTGTCATTTTCTCATCATTCCTTCTCTGTTAATTTATCCTTATGAATAAACATTTTTGAATTGATTGTAAATTTTGTCAACCTTTGTTGGTGTATATCCTTTGGGATCTGACAAATGGACTGTTTATTTTTCTTTGTCTTATCATATATTTTCATTATTCTATTTGTCATTGTTACTTATTGCTGGTTTAAATGTTCATTAGATCCTGTGACAGATTTATTCCATTTATCTGCTTACATAAACTTTGTCCAATTTATTATTTTTGATCAGTGCAAATTCATATTTCTCACCATGTTTAAGGCAAATTTATTTTCATATTAGATCATGTGGTTTATGCATGAATTTAAATCTACTATTTTTAATGTAAAATTCCTATTTACATCAATAATCATGAGATATTTTATGATTGTAATTTGTTATAGGTTTATATAGAAATTTATATTTTATTTTCAAAGTAATATTTCTATTCGTATCCATGATTATGATAGACATGTTATTTGAAGATGTGTTTATAGATAAAATTGGTGAATATAATTGTTCTTTTCATATATATTACTATATGTTTGTGTCTCTCCTTTTTTCTATAGAAATGTTATTTGAAGATGTATTCATTCACTAGGTTTATAAAAAGATTTGGTTGGGTGAATTTATATGTAATACGCATGATTATAATCAATCTTAACAGCAACATCTATCTGGTTTTTGTATTTGATTTTAATTTTGTATCATTTTTGTTTAGGTTTCCATGAATTAATGTAATTATTTTATGATGTTTGTAAGTGTCCAAATATTTATTGACAGCTGCATGTTGTTGCTTATATATTATATGCATATTACCTCATTCTTTCTTCATTCTGTGTATCAAATTTGAGACTTTTTTTTATAAAATCATTCATCTGTACTTGTAGTGTAGTTCTTGTTGTTCTGACAGTATTGTACCATGAAATATGAATTGTGTAATATTACCACTTTTGTGTGTTACACTTTTATGTGTCTCATTTTCACTTTTTATATCCAAGTTGTAAAGGTTGCATGTGCTTCTTTGTGTTTTAGTTTTAGTTCAAGTACTTTTAGATATTTTTCTAGATATGATTTCTTGACTTTGTCTCTCATTTAAATGATACATATCATCAATAGATCATGTACATGCATGAAATCTATATGCTCTATCTATATTGTTATCAATCAATGATGAAAGTTTGTATTTGTTTTCATTTAAACATAGATCTTCCTGAAAAGGTGCAGTGTCACTTCTTTGCCTATTTTGAAGTAACTTTCTGTGATAAGATGGTTTATTACTTCTTCCAATTTTGATGAAGTAGAGTTAACTAATATACTTATTTATCACTAGTAAGCTTTAGAATCTGTGATGGTAATATATTGGGTTTGATTGCCTGTGAATGCTAAATCTATAGTATTATTAAGCATTATTCCTTCACTAATGCTGTCAAATTTGAAGTTGGTCAATGCCGGAATTCCCTGCTGTTATGTTTATATAAATCTCTACAGTCAGCAAACAACAGTAAATACAGTGGAAATCAATTTAAAAAAAGATGAAACTTGGGGAAAAAATCAAACCAACACATCATTTTATTGTTCTTGAAAATTGATAACATTGGTAGCCAAGTAGGGTTTGTTTTTGAAAGATGAAACCATCGTTAAAATGATTGAAATCAGCTAGATTTTTTTCCATTTCTGGTTAACTTATTAAAGGAAAAGACAATATACTCAGAATCCAGAACAAATTAGTAATCATAATATCATATATAAATGGTTACTGTATTTTCATATTGCCTAATTTGGGGAGAAATTGGCCTGATCTAGATCCCTTACTTAGTAACATTCCCATCCAAAGTGTCAGGCACTAGGAAAAATATTGGGTTAGATCTAGTTGAAAAAAAGGCCATATCCAGCTGGTCTATTTTTTGCCCACTCCCTCATTAGCATTACTGACCAGAACAGTCAGATACCTTTTTCTACATTTTCTCATTGACATTCCAACCTTGCCCTGTCAGGTCATCTTCTTTTTTTGCATCCTCTCTCATTAAAGGCATGTACACAAACATGTAAACAGATATACAAATATACAAATATACACTTACATGTACTCAGATGAATGACCATATATATTTATATGTAAACATCTACATACATACAAATAAAACTATATATTTACATATAAATATGGATGTACATACAAATAAACATCTACATACATATAAGCACAGGTTCATACACAACAACACATACATATATATATATAGAGAGAGAGAGAGGGAGAGATACATAGAGAGAGAGAGAGAGAGAGATAATCATGCAAAGATATATATAGAGATATATGTATGTATGTATGTATATATACATATATATATATATATATATATATATATATACATATATATACATATATATATATATATATATATATATATATATATATATATATATATATATATATATATATATATATATATACAGTAAATGTCATACAAATCAGGCTAGCAGTATAACATAATATAATAATATATGAATTATATAAAGCCACTTCTGAAATATAATGGATTTATTTCATAGAGCTCGATACATACAACTTTTTGCTCTTGAAGTTAAGTTGTTTTAGAGTAGAGCTGGAAATAAAATAGTAGAATGTGGATTAGCAAATCCACATTCTACTATTTATATATATATATATATATGTATATATATATATATATATGTATATATATATATATATATATATGTATATATATATATATATATATTTATATATATATATATATATATGTATATATATATATGTATATATATATATATATGTATGTATGAATATATACATATAAACATTTATATATATATATATATATATATATATATATATATATATATATATATATATATAAATGTTTATATGTATATATATATATACATATATATATATATATATATATATATATATATATATATATATATATATATATATATATATATATATATATATATATATATATGTATGTATATATATATACATATAAACATTTATATATAAAATAAATAAATAAATAAATGTTTATATGTATATATGTATATACATATATATGTATATATGTATATATATATATATATATATATATATATATACATATAAACATTTATACATATATACATATATATATATGTATATATATATATACATATAAACATTTATATATATATATATATATAAGTATATATACATATAAACATGCATACATAGAGGGGGAGAGATATGCATATAAACATCTAAATAGAAATATGTAGAGAGAGAGATACATGTGCATGTATGTAGAGATATATATGTAAAATTGCCATAATCTTTTCTCTATCTTTTTAAAGTGTATTTTTATGTATTTTTCTCCCCGTTCATTCATTCAGATTTGTTGTTTTGTTTAGACCTTTACAATGTATGCCATCTAACATCTTCAAAATTGTAAGCAAGAGTGAGGCTTAAATATTTCTGAATGAACATAGATTATATTGGAGTATTCTACTAAACCCCAAAATAGATAGATCTGGAAGCAAAGAAAGAAAAAAAATGAATAAATAAATAAATAAAAAGGACAGGAAGGAAAGACACATTCTTCCCCAACCCCACCCTTAGCTAGGGGTCATCATCATCAGTCTTTTAGCGTCCGTCGTTGGACATAGACCTTCCCCAGGATTTGCCACACTTCTCTATCATGGGCGTCACGGAGCCAGTACTTCCTGAACTTGTCTAGTTCATCTCTCCATCTAATATTTTGCCGGCCTCGGTTGCGCATATGGTCTCGGGGAATCCATGTTGTGTGTCGTGGATTCCCCGAGACCATATGCGCAACCGAGGCCGGCAAAATATTAGATGGAGAGATGAACTAGACAAGTTCAGGAAGGCAGAACATCTTCAACTATCCCATAGTGAAATTCTTGCTGCTTGTAGTTGGGGTGACTGGTGAATTCTTTAGCAAAGTAATCATGCAGAGATAAACCTAAAGTTGCCACATTTTTGTCTCTATTTCACACATTCAAATTCTTATTTTAGTTTTTATGGGTTTTTTTTCAAAAAATCCACTCTCTGTGGACTTTAAGTAAGTTAAAAACTTAATAATCAAGGGAGAGGTATGACATCTCTTTTCTTTAATCCTCTGTTATTTGATATTCATGCAGCCTGCCTGGGTGAATCAATTGAATTATTATCTTATTTTTGACTATGTGCAGCCATTAGGGTAATACGTCTATAAGTTGTGTCTCTAGACAGGTGCCTATCATTTTTAGTAGAGGGGAAAATATTGAGAAGGAAAATGAGAGTGTCCTGATAGTGTGGCAGGTGTTTGAAAGTTGTTACGTTTTTGAGAAAAATATTCCTTGAAGGGGATATGTAGAAATGTGGGTATAAGAGGAATTTGAAAATTGTACCTTTAGCCAGCATCAAATTTGCCATTGTTATTTGAATGAGATAGTATTTCATGTTGTTTTACGATTAATCGTGCTCGGGGTAGAGCTAATTAGATAATCAATTCACTGTCTGAGATGAGAGTAGATTCAATGCACCTGTGTCTTGATTTATTCTTGTTTGATCATCTGTGCTTCTTTAGATTTAGTTTGTGGTATAAGAGGTTTTGATGTTGACTTGAGGCGTTAAAGTGATTATCCAGTATTAAGGCCTTTCAGTGTTCATAAATTCGCTTCATGAGACACCTGGCTGTCTCTCTTATGTAGATTAGGTTGCAGTTTTGACAAGGTACCTTATAGATGCCTGCTTTGGAGTGATTTAAAGCATATCTTTTTTTTATATGAAAGTTTTGACAGTGGTAGATGTTTTCAATACAATGTGTATAACATAGCTCTTTTAGATTTTTATTGAGCTGTGTAATCATTGAGTTGATGGGTGATATTGTGTGTCTTTCTATGTTTGTTTTCTTTTTGTTCTTTATATTAGTTTTGTGTATTTTATATGCTGCTTGTTATGCATTTTGTATGGAAAGGTAGGGGTAGTGAAGAGATCTGAGGGATTTCTCAATGTATTCTTCTTCATTTTCTAAGGGTTGTGAGCGTAGATTCTGAGGGCTCTTAGATAAAAACCTATAACTATGCTTGATTTGATTTCAGTTGCGTGATGTGAGTAATAGCTAGAAACTGCAAATTGTCAACTTTTCCACAACATTGTGTCAGATATACATTCTTTCCTTTCACATACACACACACAGATACACATACATATGCATATATATATATATACATATATATATATATATATATATATATATATATATATATATATATATATATATATAATGGATAATGATATTGGACATGATATGAATCTCAACCTGTCTGTTTTATTTTTGTTCATTGGTGTTTTATTTAGTGTCAATATCACTCACCAGTATCGTAGACACAAAGACTCTTCCAGGTCTCTGTTCAATTGTATTCAGATATTAATGCTGACTCAAAATTCAAAAACATCTCTATAACAAGGGGCAATAACTGTCATGTACCAGTACCATGATAATTACAACAAACTATATTTTCATGTTAAAAATCGATTTGGAAAAGGTAGCAGCTTGTGAAACATGCGATTGATAATAGAAATTACCATCAGAAAGATTTTCCGAATTGTCATTAAATTCATACATAGTCTTGAAACTTTAAGAACTAGGGATCTTACTTTATCTATTCTATTATGTGTGTGTGATTTAAGTTATCTGCTAAATATTTTCACAAATTTGACAGCGGTTACCAAAATATGTTTAGAGGGTTTTAATATTTTACATAGATCTCACAGTAATACTATTATCACTGCACAGAACCTAATTAGGAAAATCAAAAACAAACAACAGCCTTAACTGATAAGCAAACAGAGGAACTGAAATAGAAAACAACACTAAAAAATGAGAAAAAATACTCCATAAAGACAAAACTCTACAATGGCTGATGAAAACAGGAAAAAAACAGTTGACCATCAGTCCAATGGTGTGAAACTGATCAATAACAAAAAAAAGATGGATATATACCTACATTGTTGCGTTTTACGTATGAGGATTATCAGGAATGTTATTCATTCCAAACCCGGAGAGTTCTAAAAAAATTACTACCATTTTTTGAATGATCAAGACAAAAACAGGAACTTCAACTTGTAAAAGATAAAACTCCCCATCCTATCATCACCAAAGATCTGTCACTTCTGTCTATTCTTTAAAATCATGCCAACGTGAAGGTTATAACTCCTTACACATATAATGATCAAATTGTTTGTTTTTTTCCTTTCACTTTTTCTTTCCTCTTTTTTTACTTCTTTTAAATCCAATTACTTATCAATCATAAATGTTCATTGATCTATCATTGGCTGATCTCACCAGCATCTTCAATCATATCAAAATGTCACTTTCTCACCTACACTTCATTATCATATTGTCTTATCATTTATTATTACTTGTTTAAATGCAGCGTCCACCAAAGATTTTTTTGTCCATATATTTTGTCTTTCTAGAGATTTGTCTTTTTGATTAGGCAGGCTATTTTTTTGACATAAGCTTTGCCACATTTATGTTTACAGTTCAGTGGTAATAGAATGGAGTAATGAACAAGAGACCTGTTGCAAAATCCCGAGGAATAGGTTAGTTATGCTCATTACCATAGATTTGCAAGAAGATAAACCTATGCTTTAATTTAGAATACTACACTAGTCACTGCTGGATTAACTATGAAGCAAAAGTAGCACACTAAATGTTTGTAGGCTATCAAATCTGATTCAGTGATTCTGCGCTTGTTCTATTGCTATAGTACTAAAACACCTTTAACTTTTATGAATAATTAGTTGTTTGAGGAGAGCAATTTTAGCCAATTATCACCTTTAATTCAGGATACAATTTTGACCTAAACTGATGTGGATGTGGTATCTATATGATACATTTACAATGCATAAATATAAAAATATTTGAAACTGAAGGCGTAACCAAATATAGAAATTAAAAAAAGTAATACTATCACTTAAATGTCAGACATATTTGTTGTAATATTTTGCTGAATAGCAAATGAAAAAATATACTTTATTTTTTGATTGAAAAAGATTTATGTTTTAATATTATTATATTAAGTGCATTTTGATTTCAAATCCCTTTAAAACATTGGCTTCATGTCCCGCACTCGTCTAATCCAACCCTGGTACTTGTGAGTATCATGAAATCTATCCAAATAGGATAAAAAAAATATTATTTAAGCACTCAGCATTGGTGACACTCAGTTCTAAGTATAGGCTAGTGATGTTCATTAATATGCATCTATTTGGAAACAATAGAACATTCCAATTCACTGACTTGGTTTAGATGTTAACTCTTTGTTGAAATTGATAAGGTCTTAAGAGCAAGATGCTTTTTTAACTTCTATTCAAAACAGAATCTTTTTTTTCGGCAAAAAATCTGATGTTAGTCCTGACCTCAAAATTGTTTTTCCATCAGCAAAAAAAGCATCCTTTTTATGGATGTACCCTAATGAAATAAAAAAAAGTGTATTAATGAAATAACTTGTCTGCATTCATCCACTTATTAACCCTGACATTTTAAAATCACTTTTGTTTGGGATATGTGCATCCATGTGTGAACTGGGATACTTGTAGCAATACTGTTTGACTTACCCACATATATATTACTCATTCAACTTTCCAATCAAACAACTTTTGATAAAAAACAAAGAAGCAAAACACTTTAAATTCTAATTTGAACGAGGGAAAGATTTCTTATATATCTGTGCAAATTATACAAATTGAGATTGCCTGGCTCTTTTGAAGTACAAAAACATTAACCATTACAGTTTTTGATGCACAAAGAAATATTCAAAATTATTTGAAAGAATTTTTTTGCTTTCAATCCTTGGTAGGGAGCATAAATCATGAATTATGAGATTGATAAATTCATCTTCATTTTATAAATGTATCCCTATTTCATATATTTTGCTTTGCAAAGAACATGTACAATTGTTGTAATTTTGTAGAATCATTGGTAGCTAGAGTATTATGCAAGTGTATTTGAGTGATGTTGCAGAATTTTTCTTGAAGTTGATTTTATATTCAAGGAATGTAGAGTGAAGTTAATGATATCAATCTTGAGTGAGATCACAGGGAGACATATTCCAGGCTTGAAAGGCTATTCAAATATTCAAATCATATTTTAAAGCTATAATGCACTTTATGTTGCAGTTTGTTTGACAAGGGATTTATTGAAGGACTTCATTGCTTCTTAGCTCTCTTTTCCTTTTAGTTTAAGTAGGAATTTTCCCAGCTGTCTGAGTTTTCCCCCAAAAAAAACATAAGGACATATAACATCCTCCAAGTAACATTGATGTTATCTGTAAATGTGACGGTGGTTTATGCTAACCTTAGATTTGCCTTTCAAATATCCATTTACAATGACAAAAGTTTGAGGTATTTAATAACTACATTGATTTATCCAAGTTTTTCTTCTGGCATCAACGTGCATAATTTTCTTGTTGGGATGATATTATTCTGAAGCAACTGCAAAATAAGATGTTTTCAGGGGCAAATTAAGAAAGGAAAATAGAGTAAAAAACTGATTTGAACCTAAACGTAGATACAGGTTTAGAGAAGATTCACAATGTCTGTTACTTAATGATATGAATCTAATTTTTGTATTTTTTAAATTGAATTTCTGGGCCTTTGAATTCGTGGGCTTTATACGCAACTGCTCATTGTCCCCATGTGTGTATGCCACATCATGTAACCTTCAGATAGGTTTGAACAGAACACTTTATTTCACTAATGAACATATATTGTTCATTTTGTCAAGTATCCTTCCTTAAGATCAAACTCACAACCTTTTTTCTTGCAAACTTTTGAGCAATAATTGTACACTTCAGACTGTACAAAAGTAGTTTATTTTCTCATAGTATGTTTGGTACTAGACAGCCAGAAAACCACTGCAAACTACCCAACCAAAAAAATGAACATACAATGTGAATGAATCATCAATAATGAAAAGGTCAGCCTGAATAAGGGATGGGAATGGGTTTTGGGGAGTAGATATGCAAACAGGCTGAGTTTGGGAAATTAGGTGTGTAATAATGTCTCCATTGATAGATATTGAACATAAAAAATAGGTATTTGTTGTATCTCCACATAATTCCTCCATTATTTATGGAACTTACATTGATTTGTTTTTAAACTAACATGATACTCACCAAAACTCATGGGATTATTTACGCATGGAAACGAAAATGACTTTGATACTATTACTGTCTTAATTTTTATTATTACTGTCTTTATTATAATTATTATGATGATATTTCTGATGACAAATGATGAATTATTCTGAATGAAATATCCAATAATTCAAAAATCCTGCTAAGAAACACTCTCACAAAATTAAGTAAGTTAACTTGATAGAAATCGTTGGTATCTCAAACACCATCAGTGAAAGTGGAAAAAAGAATACTGTTTTCCAATCAACCGAGAAAATTCTTCGTTTTGGTAGCCCTACATTTTGTTGAAATTAGCTTTTTTAAATCTTTTTTCTCCTTGAAATTTTTGTGGACTCTTCCAAAATCCAAACTTGAAAGAAATAAGGGAGAGGTATGCTTATACCAATACCACTCACCTAACTACCCTTGGATCCAGTTAATCCTAAAAAAAATGGGCATGAAGTTAGATTTAGTTGCAGTGTTCAAACACATGGGATTATTAGTAAGTCAACCACTTGGTGGTGATTGTGAGGAGGCCTCCAGTAAAAACTCAAACCTACCAGTGCTTGTCTATATCCCCAAACAGATGCTATAGTAATGTTACTTATTGCTTCAATACCTCAAAAAAGAGGGGGAACAAAGCTAAATGTTAAAACCAGGTCTTCTCTCATCACAAAAGAATAAATTGATGCTGAGGGCCAGTGGAGTTCAGAGCCAGCCAAGGAAGAGATAGACAACTTCTATGATGAGCCCCATACCTCAAAAAACAAAAAAATACTTCTACATTATAATTAGAGACTTCAATGTCCAGGTGGGATGTAGCAATAGAAGTTGTCAGCAAGTTTGGATACAAAAAAAAATAAGAGAGGATCTTGTTAATTATGCATCAGTGAACATGTTCAAAATCTCAAACACCTTCTTCAAGATGAAATCCAACAGGAAATGGACTTAGAGGAGCCTCAACCATTAAACCAAGAACAAAATCAATTACATCTTAGCTGACAAGAGTGATATAGTCAAAGGTATTCAGATCCTGAATCAAGTCAACATTTGAAATGAAGAATATTTTGCACTGAGCTGCAACCATACAAATGAGCTCACCCAACACTTTAGGCTCATAATGAAAACCAGATATGAACTTCTCAATGAACCAAAAGTGAAATTAACCAGCTCAACAACAAAATAACAACCTTTCTAAGAGACCTACCTATGTGTTCAAGCCAAAAAGCAAACAAACTATCAATAAACTCTCAGAAGAAATCAAGAACCTCATAGGAAAACACAGACACCTCAAGCCAGTAACAATAAGACCAGGAAAGATTGAAGTGACCAAAATGATCAAAACTATCAGAAAAAAACAATCAGAAGATAAAAGGAGATACACAACAGCAGTCATTGAAAGCCTTATCAAAAAAAGTTAGGGGACTTAAAACTATTAAAAAAAGCTCTCAATGCAGGAAGAATGCAAATACTTAGTGTGATTGAAGAAAATGGAACCTTAACAATGGATTGACTAGATCGTCAAAAGCACCGGAGTATTTTACAAAAAGCTCTATTCCTTCCACCAAGGGACACAAAACAATGAACAGGATACACAAGTCATAAGTAACCAGTTGGGACACTTACTAGAAGTTATTCCATGAGAGGTGAAGCAAGCCATCAAACAAACAAAAAAAAGGAAAGCCCCTGGACCAGATAACATCACTATCAATCAACACAAAAATGCTGGTAAGGTCAACACTAGAAAACTAGCTATTCTTTTCAAATTATGACTAAAACAGAGTAAAGTCCAAGAAGATTAAAAGTCTGCAATCATAATGCAATTATATAAGAAATGGAACCAAAAGGATCTAAATAATCACAAGCTAATAAACCTACTCAACTGTATCTACAACATTTTCACCAAAGTGATCATGAACCAAATTACCAAAACGCTTGATGAAGACCCATCATAGGAACAGGCTGGATTTTGAAAAAGCTACTTGACCATTGACCATCTCCATTTGGTAAATCAAGTAAAAGAGAAAGTAGCAATATAAAATACCACTTGCAGTTGCATTTGTTAACTTCAAAAAGATTTCTGACTCAAGAGAAATCCTCAAGATCATTGATACAACAAGGCATAGACCCCATATATGTCAGTCTTACAATATATCTACAGACATTGCAGCTCCTTCATTAGGCTGCATAAAGACTCTGAACTCTTTCAACTCAGAAAGGGAGCAAGACAAAGCAATACCAGCACACCTAAACTCTTCACAGATGGCCTAGAGATGATCTTCCAAAACCCAAAATCTGGGAAAATTAAGAAATCAGGATAGACGGTGAATAACTAAGTTACCTTAGTTTAGCTGATGACATCATCATTTTTGCAGAGAAACTTCATGACTTCCACGGAATGTTTTACTACCAAAGTGAAGAAAGCAAGAAAGTAAACCTCCACATGAACTTCAGTAAGACAAATGTCATGTACAATAAACATGTAGAGATCAAAGACATAACAATCAGAATAGAAAATGCAGAGCTGAAGAAAGTAGATCATTACATTTACCAAGGACAATGAACCTCCATGAAACCCTCAAAAGAAGAAGAAATCAAGCAAAGAATCACTTTAGTTTGGCAAACTAGATCTTCAAGAACAAGAAAATTCCATCAATCCTAAAAAGAAAGTATACAATAAATGCATCTCTCCTAATAGTTACCTATGAAACTGAAACGTAACCAAAAGGTTGATCCTCAAACTGAGAACCTTGCAATGTACACATGAGAGAAGCATGCTCAACTGCTTAAGCACAAATCAAACTCTTACCTGAAAATTTATTTTGGGTGGGAATTTTCTAAAGTAAAACAAACTGCTTTTTCTAGACATATGGAGTAAATTTTCAGCCTTCCAACTTAGGTACAGCCTGTATACATGACATGCATTCATAGCTAGCCAGGCGGAACCATTGAAACCGAAAAAATGAATGTTGACCTATATTGATAGATTTAGTGTTGGGTTGTTAATTTTGTAATTGTATTCAAGATTGTATCAACTTTGCCAAAGTAATGATTACTGGAAAGTTTCACTGATAATTTTCAAAGTGAAATTTCAAAAAATCTTCAACTGAGTAGCTTCAAAATGCTATCATTGTTTTTTTTAACAAAAACTGCACTTGTTAAAAATCGATGACCATTTTAAGCTTTCTCATTGCCCTCAAAATGTTACAAATTATGCCTCGTTTGTGATGGAAAGACTAGTATTGTTCACAGTAAGCCATAACCCTGGAATTAATAACAACTAAATGATCACCTAAGTCAATGTACCCTTGAGTATGGAAAAATATTCATATGTATATATATATATCTCACTCTCCAAAGTACACATTATATATATATATATATATATATATATATATATATATATATATATATATATATATATATATATATATATATATATATATGTATATATATATATATATATATGAGAGAAAGAAAGAGAGAAAATGTATTTTCCTGAAAGAATCATATTGGTTTGTTTAGACCCTATGAACTTGACACAATTGGATTTGAATAAATGCCTTAATTTTGGGGTTGACTTATATGCTGATGTATACAGTAATCCTGATTCCTGATTGGTAATCATGAAAATGCTCTTTTAAGTCCTTGTCTTACCATTTAAGATTGTATGCTTGGATTCTCAATTTTTCTCATTTTCTAATAGAGTGGATTTTGTGTTCTTCACCTGACTCAATGCTTCAGTTTCTTAAACCATGTACTTATGAAATCTATTACTCTTTTCTGGTATAATCATAATAATTACCTATCATTCTATTGGTAGATCATTACTAAGATAAAATTAATCTGGTTCAGTTGCAAAGCCATTGATAGTGAATAGAATCACAATCTATTATTTGCAAGACCAGTTCAGATGCCACAGTAAAACCATGACAATATAACAAGCTAGATTCATGGTTTGTTTCCACAATGTTCTTTTTGTTCTCACACTTATGAATTTCACTAACTGGCAAACTCATATTTGACCATAATATTCGAATATGAAATCCATGATACCTCAAGAATTAACTACTTGAGACTGCAGAAGAAAAGAAAATGACATCTTTGACCCAAGATGCATGCATAAATTCTTGGGCATCAGCTCAGGGACAGATCAAAAGGGCTTCCTGTGTCAACCACCATTTACAGATGGCACCTGGTTGGGGCATGTCTTTAGGCTCTCTACAATGACCTTCAAATCAAGCTGTTAAACGGTGGCCACGAGGCCAGGGAAAGAGTACATGTCCCAAGATGAGCTGGTGATAGTAGAGAGGGACCTCTTCCTGGTCAACAGAAGGTAAAATGATACCAGCAGTCTAGCTGAGGACCATGAACTGCTGGGTGTCTTGATTGACTCGTGTGTTGCAGGACACAAGAGCAATTGAGTCTGACTGTATAATGTTGGCTGTGCTAAGCATAATGCACTAACATCAAATAAATTGTCTTTTAAGCCTTTCTCACAATATGAAAGATGTTAAATTATATTCTTGACTTTTTTTAAACCGGCAAATTTTTGAAATATAAAAAGCAACAGGAAAACATCTCGTAATTGGTTGAAGATTTGAGAGGTAAATTACAATGAGAGATCAGGGATTACATAATTAGCACATTGGAAGTATTAAATTAGATAATAATTGTAATTAGCAGGTTTGTTGGTAGTGAAGCCATGGATACTGTTTATGTAAAAATTTGAAAGATTGATTGAGACCAGTTGCCATAATCATATGCAAAAGTAGAGTTGGAATATAGAATTGAGGGGGGAAAAAATGCAGAAACTAAGAAGATTCTGTCTGTGTGCATGTGTGGTTGGCATGGAAACTGTATTTGTAAGAACTGAAATGATCATAAAAATGAATAAAAACAAATTTGAAAAATGAAATAGGATAAGAAGTATCATACGAATACCCTGAGGAAATTCCTATATACTTGTGTGTATGTGAAAGAGGGCGGGGTGGGAGCTTCGATGTTATGGAAACTATCTTTGTAAGATTTGAATAGATTATATAAGTGAATAAATTCAGATTTGAAATATGAAATGTGGTAAAAAAAATGCCCAAAGTGTTGATGCCATAGGCTATGTTGATGGTAGAGTTCAATGATGGTGAAAGATCAATGATTGATGAGGTTAGGACATAAGATTAATAGAGATGGAAGATAATAAGATGGTATTAAAATAAAGAGGGAAGATGCATATTAATTGATCAGGTTAATCAATGCTCAGGGCAGAGAGGAATCAATAAGCATCAGGCATCAAGAAATGAAGGAGGAAGAGCAGAGGTCAAATGTTCTATGAGCATTTATTGTATCAATAATTAAAAGAAGGTATAGATAGTGATGAGAAGGTGTGATGAGAAAAGAAAGAGAGAGAAAAGAGCCAAAAGATTGAGAAAATGAGAAAACATCTAAAGATAGAGAGAGTGGGAATGAGAGAAGGGAAGAAGAGAGAAACAAAAGAAAAGCAAGAAGGAAAAAAAAGAGAAAGAGAAAGAAAAAGTACAGAAAAAAGGCTGAAAAAAAAGAGTGGGGAAGGTGTTATGGGAGAAAAAAAGGAGAGAAAAGAAATGCAGAGAGTGAGTAAAAAAAGAAAAGGAATTATAAGAAAACGAACAGATTCTTCACATTTTGAGAATTCTGAAATACTGCATTTGATCAACACTTTGTTTTGAATTTCTTGAGGGACCAAAATGATCTTTAGAAATGTCCATACTGAAAGTCTTTCTTTGTCATAAAGGCTGCTAGAAAACTTAAATGGCAATGAGCAGACCCTGCTGCAAGAATGTAAGACCACTGCCAGACATCACAACTCATAATGCGGACGCCGAGCAATCGTATGTGAAATTCGGGCTGGCAAAAAATAAGCTATGACAATTTAGACACAATCTGAGATATTGGCTTTGCAATGTCTGATTGACTGATGAGAATGATTCTAAAAGTTGCCAATTCTAAAGCAGCCTTAAAATGTTCTAAAGGTGCTGATTAATTTTTGGCAGCAAGCAATGCAGCCAAATATTTGTTGACTGTTCGAACACATGAATAATTGGTGATTTATAGTCAAATGGTTTGTGCAAATCTGAATAGCCACATGAAATATAATCAGCAATGATTAAACATTTACGGTTGGCAGATAAGTTGCTGCAGCTTTACATTCATGCTTGGATTGCTTTCCTCACACAAGTACATCATTCAAGTATTTTAAGAGCCAGATTCCATACACACACATGAAAGAGCAGAATTAAAAAAAATTGTACAGAGATTTCCTAAAATCAAATAGGGGTGTATGTAGAATACTGCAAAATTGGCATGAGCACTCGGAAAAAAGAATTCACATCTGTAGTTCCTTATAATGAACTGAAAGTAAGGGTCCAGTTTATCAATATAGATACCCTGTAAGTAGAAACCCCTTCTAAAACCTTTAAAATTCTTTTTCCTCAAAACTGATTTTTTCCAGTAGATTTGAAGGTTAAATAGAGTGAAAGCATGTAAAATCAAGAAATAAAAAAGGTCAATTTTCTCCATTGGTATTTGAAAGGGTTGAGAAACCACTTTGACCCCAAACTGACCTGAAATGATCTTGGAGGTCATTGCAACCTATACTATGTTCATCTTTAGGCCAAGTTATCATTATAGAAAATGTTTAGCCCCCAGGGGACAAACGTTCGGGGTTGGTAAAGAGAATAGGGGGGATTGTGAATGGAAAAATATTTACAAAGTTTTATCGCATCTGGTTAGACCTTCATTCTACAGGTGTTAACAAATAGTATGGATTGGAACTTAAGAATAAGCTATCAATTAAGCAAAAACTTGCAATCCTTTTCCCTCATAATATATATATATACATATATATATATATATATATATATATATATATATATATATATATATATATATATATATATATACATACACACACACACACACACACACGCATATATAAATACATACGTATTAAGATATGCACACATACAGATATATATATATGCACACATACATATATATATATATATATATACACGCATAAATATATACACACGTACACACATATATATACACACACGTGTATATACATACATATATATATATGCACACACACACACATATATATATATATATATATATATATATATACATTTATGCACATATATATGTATACACATACATATATACATATATACACATATATATACACACATACATATATATATATAGATATACTGACACACATATATATATACAAACACATATATATATATATTTGCGCATATATATATGTACATATATACATATATATATATACATACATATACATATATATACGTATATACTCATATGTATATATACATACACACACATATATATATATATGTATACACACATATATATTTATATATACATACACACATACATATATAGACACATATATGTATATGATGCTCTTCCATATAAATAGAGCACTTTGGTGGACGGGGAATTCAACTTATAATAAATATATTGCTTAAATTCAGCCAAACTGACCGTCCAGTTCTGAAGCTCAGGGGAAGGATATCAGCGTCCGGGTCTGAATCGAAGGTTTCACGCCTGCCTCTTGGTTATGGATATATATATATATATATATATATATATATATATATATTCATATGTATTTATATATTTATATATTTATAGAAGTATATATGAATATTTATATATATATATATATATATACATATATATATATATATACATATATATTATTGTGTCATCCACAGACAGCTGTTTTGTTGTATTACAACTCTTCAGTGTGGCTATAGACGACCCATTATATATATATATATATATACATATATATATGTATGTATATATATATATATATATATATATATATATATATATATATATACATATATATATATATGCATTTACATATAGATACGTATATTTTTATATGTGTATATATATATGCATTTACATATATACATGTATATTTATACATGTATATATATAAACATTTATATATATATATGTATATACATGTATATATATATTTTTATTTACATGTATATATTTGTATATATATATATATTTATATGTATATATATATTTATATACATATATATATATTCATATGTATATATATATTTATATAAGTGTATACACACATATATATATATATATATATATATATATATATATATATATATATATATATATATATATATATATATAAATATATCTATATAATATTATGTACAGCTGCCTGTGGATGACTCAATCATTCCATTATTACACACATATACATATGTATGTATATATATATATATATATATATATATATATATATATATATGTTAAAACTGAATATTACTATTCTATTTGATGATGCACTCACCTTCAATCCAGCTTGAAGTGACCCTGTATACTTGACTTGTTTCAGTCAGCTATAAAGATGAACAATCAAACAGAGAAAATGATTCTATAAATGCTAATAAATATACTTACACAACATTAAAAAATACTCCTAATGAAGCAGTTATTAGCATCTCATCTGGATGGACATCTTTGTAGGTCTCAAGAATGATACGTTCACTGGCAATATAGCAGAGTATTCCTGTTACCAGCCAAATCAATAGAACACTGACCACAGCACCAAGAACCTCTGGAAGCACAAAATAAAAGAAGTATATTAGGGAACTGTCAACATGAGTTTCTCCAGTTTTCTCTGGCTAGCTATATACATATACAGGCTGCACTAGTAGAGCTAAAGGACTGAAAAATTTAAAGTTCTCTCCTTATTATGTCAAGAAAAATGCTCTTTTCCTTTTTGAAAATTACCACCCCCCCAATCAAGAAAAAAGTTTTTAGTGAAAAATTTGCTGAAATTAAATTTACAACGTAAGTTTATACTAAAATCGTCTCTTAGTTTGTATCCAGCAGTGTTCACAAGTCTATAGTGCACAAAGTATGTCTTGGTCATTACCATTAAATTTGAATTCCATCTCCAGAATAAACTTACCCGAACTAGAATAAAAGGTATTTATGCAATGGAAATCTTTGCCAGTTTGAGTAAGAGGCACTTCCATCATTGATTAATCAGGGGTGCAATCGATGTGACACCTTTTTTTCTCTGTGGAACTTGTGATACATTGATATATCTGTTCATTTAAAACAATAAACATTTATGTGACCAAACATTTTTCTTTCTAATTAGTTTATTAAAATGTACATGAATATACCAATATGTACAATGCCAAAAAAATTCAGTCAGGTGAGAAAATATTTCATCAGGAGATGACACATTTTGCTGTCAGATATTCCGAAATCCTTTACCTACAGCAATAAATACATTTAGATTTTTGTTTTAAAAATAGCCTCATCTGAGGTATAAAGTCTGGAAAAAAGCAACTTTCTTTCAAAAGATTTTGATATAGACCATCCTAGAAGACAAAGAATTTTGTATCTCATGCCTCTACTTCTATAAAAGAGGTATACATGATTTGATCCTCATTGTTCTCAATCTGTACTCAGCAGAATATGGGCTGTTCCAATAACTTTGTGCAACGACCATTTCACTAAAATGTGTCGGCATTCACGCACACTCTAATTTACAAATCAAGACATTAGTTCCCTTATTCTTGCATAAGCATACGACCATTCTTAACTAGATATGAATATTATGCACTTATACATACATTGACTTATTGATAACATCATTTTAAGAAGTAGTAAAACAACTTTAAAAGCATATGTCTTCTCGTTTGTCTTAATGAAAATTACCATCAAATCATAATATTTGAATATATTTCAATACATAGATATACATTCTTAGTTATTTTAAATCTAGTTCTTCATCTTAATCCATTGCATTCACAATGTATCTGCACCCTCCGCAATGCATTACCGCTATTTTAATTCAATATCACTAATCAGTCAGCTACCTCCCTATTTTTGTGCCTATAGCTCTTAGTGAAAGAGAGGGTCTAATCTTTCTTCTCTCTCTCCTCTATAGAGTTAATCCTTTCTTCATTTTCCTGAATTGATTACTAGCATTAGCAGCGGTCAGCCTTGAGGAATATTGTTTCTGTGATAGATACTACTATTGATATTACACTGAATAGTAAAATTACAGTTCAATAGTTGTTGGTTAAATAGTTTGGTATTTAATTAGAGACAAATCCAAATCATTTAATAACTTGGCTAAGTAATCACAACAAACTCTTGATTCCTTGAATGAGAATCATGTACCTTGGATTATTTCTTTGATCGTTTAACTTAATTTTTCAATGTATCTCAAAACGCTTTTGAATTTTTCTCCCTTTCTGTAGTCAACAAGAATTTCCATGGTTGTTGTAGCTGTTTTTTTAGTTGTTATTACATCAACAGTTTTTCCCCGAGAGATATTCGCTGAGGCATTTTGTTTTTGGCAGAATTATTATCAGCATAACCAATCCAATAATGAATTTAAAATCGAGTATGGCATTCAATAATGCACTGCAATCTATGTATGTTTTTGGGTCCTGATCATTTTCAAGATTGAGCAATGCTTTTACATTATGAAGTAATTGATCAATCATGGCTTTTACTGCTTTATATATACAAAACCAGCTTGTTACTTGTTACTCAGAGATTTAAGAGTTTCTAGGAGTTGTCCATTGACCATGATGCTTTCAAAGAGTGCATGCTGTTGTAAATGCTCTGAATAGTTTCTATTTGGATAGCAATATTTAGGAGGTGCCCCTAGTAATGGACATAATGGAGAACACGCCTTTATAATTGTTGCCAAACTCATATGAATACCACTGTGCCATCAAATCATTCTCAAACAATTTTGTTTACTTTCAGCTCCTGTTTCACAAGTACATTTTTCACTAACTCATATAAAACACTTCCTTCAGTAAAAGGCAATGCATAAAATCCAGTGAAAGACTTCCTGGTTTCTATGTCAATAATGAATCCAAGGCATACTGTCACCTGCTCAACCTTGCTAGTGTTTGGCAGTTCATCTATGATAATGGAATATCCTGAATACCTTTTCATATCATTTTCTATGCTGCCTAAAACAACCACAGCTATGATATGTATTTCTAGATGACTCTTCAGTTTTTGTCTTTACCAAGGAATATCTTGGGACCAAAGTTGTAGAACTAAAGTAGAACTTCCAAAAGATTACCACAGTTTTCTTTAACTTACTGTAGTCCTCTACCTGGCCTTGTTGAGCTATATTTTGCTTGACTGTGAACAACATAGTTCCGATAATAATTTTCAAGTAATCTTGGTTCCGTTGCAATTGCTGCTTGTGTACATTATTTAGCAAATCAAACACCAATTGTGTGTGCTTTGCATTCACTTGATAGCCTATCCAATCCACTTCATCATGGCATGCTGATGACAAACCCCTTTTGCAAGCTTTTAGAGCCGATGTGTTTTTCTCCAGTTCTCAAAAGTAAGTGTTAGTATGCACATTACAAGGGTAACATGAAGCTTGAACTTTGTCTAAGTCATAGGTAGGGCTAAGGATAAGGATTAAACCATTTACTTCTGATCTGTGGAGTCAGTGGTGAACAATGAGTCATATTCACTTCATCGTCATTTTGGTCACTTGATGTATATTCAGATTCAGAGGAGCCAGCCCCAGTAAGGACTAGTTTTCTTTGGGATATTCAGAGTGTCTCTGTCAACAAAGCTACTTTTCTTGTTATTCTGGGTTATGATATCACCTTCATCATTCTCTCTTTCATTTGGTGCAAAATGTTTTGCAAAAAAAGCACTCAGTATCTATTGTGATTTTTCAGGCATTGGTGCCAAACTTAGTCTGAATGTCATGAACAGTCTGAACGTGCTTTTCTTGATTATCAGAGTCTATTTGCTTGCAGTAACATGTACATGATGTGTTGACCATAAAACTGTTTACGTGTTTTTACCACTGATGTTGTAGGTAACATGTTTTTTTAATTTTTTCACAACTAGAATATGAGAAGTGTAAGGACTGCCAGGTAAGTTCTTAGAGCATCAACAATACTTTCATTTTCAACAACAGACTGTTTACTGCATGTCATTTTACCTGGTCCAGTACAGATTTCTAATCTGTTCAGTCCAAGCATCATTTATCAAGTCATGCTTACAATTCTTTCATCTTTTGCTTTTTCTTTCTTATTTACATACCAGGCATCATTTATCAAATAATGAGAAATTTTATTCAGGCAAACTATATCTGATCTACCACAAATTTCTGCAAAATAGATAGAATCCCCCTATCTTTGTCGTAACTCTATTTCAATCCATAAACATCTTTGCCATCTGAAATTCCAATAATCTTTTTGTGAACCTCAACAAGAGAATACAGCTCTGCTTCAGATTCTAGCCATACATACACATGATCAAAATTATTTAAGCTCTCTGACATTATTGGTGTACCTTGAGTAGCCATTGATAACTTCTTGTCAGTAGTAAAATCTTTGTGGCAAGATTTGTGGTAACAAGCTTCAGATGCCACAAAATCATGGCAATGTAGCACTCATCTTCTCACTTCTTCAGCACACTTTTCACCTCATTGAGAATATGCATGGATTGGGAAGAGTTTTAACTAGTACAGATTTACTTTTAGATTTATTTTGTCTTTGAAGTAGAGCTGACCACTTATAAAGTAGTGTTTTTTTTCAATCAAATTTTTCAACAATAGATTTTCTTTTCACTTCATTGCTATTACTTCCTTGGCTGATGGACATGCCTTTTTTCTTCATCTTATTATATGCACTCTTCTGAGAGGCACAATGAATTCTTACATGAGTGTCACCAACTTGGACTTCCAACAGGTACTTTCCTAGCATAGTTCACAAATGTCTGAATGTCTTTACCCATTTCCTGCAAACATTCTGATTTAGAGTCTAGATCCTTGCATTTCACACAATATCACTTGACAAGCAAATATGATTCTATCTCCAGATCTTCATGCAGCTTCCTATATCTGCTATTTCTATTCAACATCTTTCTTATTCTTTTATTATTATTTTTTAAATCTATTAGTGTCTGAAGTACCTATTTATGACGGGTTAGATATTTAAGGAGATGTCATAGTCTTCAGCTGTACTTATGGAGTCCATATCACATTCAAGAACCATGGAGAGAACAACTGATGTAGTAAGGCATCAATCCAAACAAAATAGAAGGGAAATTCAATGTGTGTAAATATACGTGTGCGTGAAACAAAATGAAGAAAAGAGCAAATTTACATTCCCGAACAAATAAGGAAGTAGTGAAAACTCTGTGTATAATTCATGTTTAATTCTATATGGCAAGAATGTTCACAAACTTATCAAAATGAGTTTTTTCTTGTTCAATTGATTCAGTTTTCACTTACTCAGACTGTTAATTTGTTTGTGGATGACTCAAAAACACAGCTTTCCTCTTCTAAGATACAATAACTAGATTCTAAGATCTCTAAGGTCTTGACCCTGGACAAATAAATGTTGATATGTATATATTATAAACCTTTTGTATGTTTGCTTGTGCTTCTTCTCTGCCACGAATACAAGACCAATTGACCTAATATTCTGTATGTATGTTAATTTCTGAGGCCATTCAAGGCTACAAGTAAAAAGTTTTTGAGCGTAATTTAGCACCAATGAAACTGAAATTAGGCATATTGGGACATCTTTCCATGGCAAAGGTCATATGCAATGCAGAGTTGACCCTTAAGGTCACTGAAGGTCATTTCTGGTCAGTTCTAGCTAACTATCATATGGGTAAATTTTTTCATGGTGAATATAGTGGTCTATACGACATTGACCTTGGAGGTCATTCAGTTGGTGATGGTCGCAAGCAATGTGATATTGACTTCAGAAGTCAATAGAGGACACAATATCATTTTTAGCCAATTTTTCAAGTTGTTAACTAGATTTTTGTACCTATGAAATGGAAATTTGGCATAGAGGTAGATTTTTTCTGGCCAAAGTAATATGGTTTTGACACTGGGTTCTTTCAAAGTCACCATATGTCATTTCTGGTCATTTCTAGTGAATTTTTCAAGCTGTTAGCTTCAATATTGCACATAGGATGCAGTTATTTTGCATAGGGTTCCATACTAACATGGCAAGCTATAGGCAATGTGAGGTTCATTCAAGGTCATTTCTGGAAATTGTAACAAGGCTCAAAGACCATCTCTCTAGATTGTTGGCCTTTGGCTGTCTTTTCCGTCGGCCAGCTCTGTATTGGTTGTTCTAGGGTTAGATCCACAATCAACACTTTCCTGCTGGCACCCAATAGGAGAAACACTTCGGTAGCATATCCAGAATCCCAATCAAACTCAGTGACAGCATCATTTTTTTTTCTTTGTACACCAGGACATTTCTTTCGTTAGTGTTATTTTCTCACATATACATAGTGTAAATAACTGTTTTTCATTGGCTATGTTGTGTAAGAAGAATTACATCAAAGAACATACTTTTCCTGTTTGTTTTACATTATTTTCCCCTGGGGCAATGCTTGGTATCCCAGCTAGTATATATATATATATATATATGTGTGTGTGTGTGTGTGTGTGTGTGTGTGTGTGTGTGTGTGTTTAGAAAGCTTTACAACTTATTTGATGCTGAAGGATCAATAAGTATAATAAAAGACGTGACTTATTGTTCGTGTCACTTCTATTGAATGTTCATCCATGTGAATAATAAATCTGTTATGTCAGTTTTAATCTCAAACTGGATGCAAAATAACTTCTGATATCATCTTTGAGAATGCTAGTTAGTCAGAGAAGGATATGAATACACGTGTGTGTATATATATATATATATATATATATATATATATATATAGTCGTTTCACCAACATATTAAAATATGTCTAGGTTTTATAAGAGATCTGGATTCTAGGTAATTGTTGCTGCTTTGCTGGGGTTATTGGAGAAATTTACTCCTCATATTTTTGTAATTGAGAAGTATGTTTATATATACTCTTTTGGAGTATTTGTGTCAAATTTGAGTATTTTAGCTTTGTTTAAACTTCTATGAGCTAAGATGAAGTGGCTGCTATTGGTTGCAATGGCTACCAAAAACAGTGAATTTCATCCTTGAACAATGTTCTCTTCAAACGCTCACAGCTTCTTCACCCAGAATCTTATGGGGAAGATGTACGTATATCAATCTACATATACGTTTTCCAATGGTACCAAATATGTTTAGTCTCTTATTAATCCCCGTCTGATCACCATCTTAGCCTAATTCACTTCAGCTTCCTTGAATACCATAGGGAAAAGAGGTGATGTACTGTTCTTGTCCTACCTGCTACTTGGCTAAGATCAAAATGTAGTATCTGTTCTTTGATGCCCTCGGGCTGAAAAGTTGATCAATGTCTGGGATTGGCCCCCATGCCATAAGCACTGACCAGCATGCTCAGGTTTGTCCGGAGAGCATGCATATTATTAAAGTCAGAATAAATCTTACTCACAAGATAAGATATCTGCAACTAAGTAGGTTACTAAAGCAGCTAAATTCAAATGATATAAAATAAAATGGTAATAGTATATTTATGTGGATAACTTAATCTCTTTTTTGAAGTAGATTTTAGGAATTATTTTGATCTATGTTTTCTTGAGTTCTAAAAGCATTTAAAATAATTATTCTCTTTAAATCAACAACAATTTATTTCTTGACTGAATTTCATGAGATGGGGTGTATCAATTAATACGTATGATGCGGTTGGACTATTTTCCTTGTGAGCCAATTACCCTATGGCCTTTGTCAAGTATTATTTGTTCTTGAATGTGGAATCACTACTAAGAGCACGTACTCGATTGGACTGGACAAGTCATATATTTGTTTTGTGTATCCAGGTAAACAAGGAAAATAGTCCCACCATATCATACATGATGTACAATTTATTTATAATACTGATCAAAACCATTTCTTTTATATATTTTGATTTAAAATTGATTTATCATTTTGATCTGCTACAAATTAAAGGCAAGGAAAGACAGTTAAAAATAGAAACACACATGTGAATCTCCTTCATGAATGACACAAATAAGGTGGAAAAGAAAGCCAACAACTGACTTTCCCACCGACCCCCACCCCAAAAATGCCACTAATGCTGGTCAAAGGAGAAAAGAAAAACAATTTCACCAACACATCATGAGAAACAGCACAAATTTCACATCTACTGCAAAAATGACATGAAACAGGCAAACTCATTTCAGTAGTCAGTAAAGATTTCTAAAATGGACTTTTCAACATTTCAATTTCATTCTTGAAAGCATGGGTGTACTAATTGTGATGAGTAAGAATGAATATGAATATAAATGGGTTTTTGTCAATGTGTCATCATTGCTAATTTGCTAATCTTTTAGCTTTCTCTGCTTGATCTTTTTCTTTTTTACCTGAATTTTCCACTCTGTTCTATCCCAAATTGGTGTTGTGGGGGGTAGCAATTTCCCTTCCCCCATCTCATACACCTATCTCTGAATGCATGATAAATGCCCAGCCAGCCAGCCAAACTTGAAAACTGAAGAAACCTATGTTGACAGTTTGGTTGACAATTTTTCATGAAAGCAGATGTCAAAATTGCCATAGTATATTTTTCATTTGTGAAGATAGAGTTGGTATCATATCAATCAGGAGTGCTAATACTTGAAAACTTCTTCAAAATATTAAGATCAGATTCATAAGAGTTTTTAATAGTCCATATCCATGATACCAGAGAGTGAAGAAAACAACCTTAGGAACATTAATGATTAAGAATAGAATTTGAAGTTATTTTTACCAAAACTTGTTTTATCACATTTCAGAAGACAATCTGTAAGAAGTCAATTGAAATTAAGAACAAGAAAGAATGTCTGGGATCAGGAATTGATATGTGTTCTTGAGAGATTTACCTTTTTATGTGTCTATAAATGAAATAGATAGATATTGGCATGGGTGAGAAATTAATCTTTTGATTGAGGCAATCCGAACAGAATTCTGATAAAAAATATCCAAGAACTTGAAAAGAAAGGTAGCTGTCGTGGTAGAGGTTGATTTAAATTGAAAAAGATGCACTTTGCCTTTTATAGCTTCATTCCATGGTGTTCAGCATGGCCAGATTAAGCTCATGCAGGGCTCGTAGTACATGTTATAAATAGGAACTCAAAGGGAGAAAATAGGTAGATATAATAACACACTGTTTTACTTGGAAAATAATCAAATTCTTTGTTTGCATTACAGCCAGATGATATTATTAACTTGTTAGATTTCAGTAATAATATTACTTTGTTATAGTATTGATATTTGTGCTGTGGCTATGATTTCAGTCTCAAATGCCTTTGTATTTATGTCGTATATCTATTACATGGACACCAGAATCTTGTTAATCTAGCACTGGTGGTTAGTCATGTGCTTTTAAAATCCATGATACTCATATGGAATACCCATTTCAGCTTTGAAAGAAGGGAAAGGTGCCAACTTCTGTTATTGACTATTATGAACAATCAAACTGATTGATGAGTCATTGGAGGTGCCCTAGCTGTATATTTCAGTTAGGAAGATAAAATAAAATGTTTTTCTGGGGAGAAAATTCTACTCTTTCTTTTGCTTCCTTCAATTTTGTTTATTTCAGTAATGGAACCTTGAGCAAATATCAAAGACTGAAGAGAAGAAACAGATAAAAGTATACAGATGTGTGGACCACAGCCAGAAATAAATGTCTACAAAAACACAGAAAATTCAAATAAATGAAAGGACTAAAATGGAAAAGTTTGCATTTCTAGGCCATCAAAATCAACATTTCTTTTTTCATTTGAGTATCCATACCCTTTCAAAAGCTTCTGCATGCATTGCATATTTTTGTTACTTTGAATTAATGAATTCAAATTTTTTTTTATATCTGAAAATATTCAATTGCTGTTTGATCTGAATCATGTTTATTTTCTCCATTGAAAAACTATCTGTTATTTAAGGCAGTTGTGTTTTCTTGAGATTTTATCTTGGGTACATCAAAAGAATATCATCCTGATGTTACAGCTTTATTTTCATTTTTAAAATCTTATTATATCTAATTAGAAACTGTCATCCTAAACTGTCAAAACAGGTTTCAATTGATTCTGGCCGGCTATTTGTGTATTACTTGTTCAGTCCACACCAATGAACCTTGGGGCCAGAAAATTTCAACTCTTACTCCCTATTTTGTCTAAAAATAACGGTTCCTCCGGTCTTTTGAGAACCAAAATAAGTTGTGAAGGGGGTTCAGTTTACAATGTGAGTTTCTGTTAAAATGGTCCAAATGGTTTTTAGCATTTGCAGTTGTTTTTTTTTCTAAATTCACACTTTTTAGTGATCCAACAAAAGGCAAAAGAAGTAACTTATTCATTGATCACCTTTTTTTCAAATTTACTACTTGATCAACCCCAACATGGCATGCTGCGAAAAGATATTGGTCACATGATGGTTTTTATTGAGCGATTAACTAGACTTGTCTTCATTTTGTTTGAATTGAAATTTGATTTCATGGGATAGGTTTTATTAATTATCCAATCAGAGGTGTAGCTGAAGATTTTTGGACCAGGTGGGTCCTGCCCTGGGATCATTTTTGGATGGCCCCCTCCCCAAATCTCAACTCTGTATTCAATGCAGAGTAAAGGTTTGTAAGTTAGTCTAGCAAGCTATTAAGTATATGCATCATGGTGGCATTATCCACTCTAGCAAAGCTTCCATCAGAGATATTTATTTAATAGAAAAAAACATTTAGATGTTAAAAACATGATGGTAACTGGTGTTATTATTTGGTGTAATGCATTTATTGATAAGTGATTTATCTTTACAAATGTAAAAATCTGCAAATAAATCAACAACCAATAATTCAGTAATTATTTTTGACACTTGAATAAATCTCTTTTGTGCAAGCAAATTTGATTTTAAATGAAATTCTAATTTTTGCTGTGTTGGGAGTAATAAGATTTCTTATTTTTACTCAAGGCCTTTTTTGGATGTTGTTTGAACTGCTTTTGATGATGATGATGATGATGATTATTATTATTATTATTATTATTCTTCCTCCTCCTCCTCCTCCGCCTCCTCCTCCATTATGTGCCCGCAAAGGCCTTCCCCATTTCTTTCCATGACGATAATAATTGCACTAACTTTGCCACGTTTTTCTGCCAAATCTTTGTATTTCATCCCTCCGACTTGTATCTGATCTTTTCCAACTGTTCCTTGGACTCCAACTGGTTAGACTTTTGCTCCGTCTGTGATTGCCTCTTTTTGCTAATTGTCCAGCCTATCACGATTTTAATTATCTTTTCCTATCTCTTACAGTTCTCCCTGGCATTGATCTTTCTATGGCTCTCTATGCGATTATAAGTTGGTTCTCAGTTTGTTTTGAAATTTCCGAGTTTTACATCCACAAGTCATAACTGGTATTATGTATTCATTGTATACTTTACTCTTGAAGCATATTGGCATAGTGCTCTTCAATATCAGTCAGTACATCAGTCAACACATTTTGTAATTCTTTCTTAATGCTTCTGCTGTCATGGAAATGTCATCTGTGAATCTCAAGTGGTTAGATATTCTCCAGCTATGTTTATTCCCATTCCCTCCAAGTCAGTTTTCCAAAAGAAGCTTTCAAGGCTTGCTGTAAATAGTTTAGGTGATATTGTAGCCTCTTGTCACACTCCTTTTCCTGTCTTTATCTTGTTGGTATCTCTATGTAGTCTTATTAGTAGAGTGCCACTTTTGTATATGTTCTGAATTTGTTTGGCTTGTGTGTTTGATTACTGGTAACTAATAACTGTAAGAGCAATTGCAGTGGCCCAGTGGTAGAGTAGTCTCCAAAACAGCTAGCCCTTTTTATTTCTAGAGCTCCTCAATTCAATCAAAGATAGGGCATGGTCGTGACAGCAACCGGTCTCAATTAAGTCACAAAAAAGACAAAGGTGGTCTCTCCAGAAATTCATAATCAGCTAAAAAATGCTCCATTGTTTTGAAGTGGATGTCTTGAGGAATTAGGTTGATATAAAACAGCCTTTTTACCGAGGCCAGGTCAGCAAGTGCACACACATTTTTTTGACAGATTTTCACCATGTAAAGCATAAAATGTGAAGGGAGGCTTTTTACCCACCTTTGAGGGGTCAAAAGCAAAGGGAAATATTATCCCCCTTGTAAGGGGTCAAAAGTGATGGAAGACATTCCCCCTCTAATGGAGTCAAAAGTGGAAGGTGACTTTTCTTTGCTTTAAGGACCAAAAAGTCAAAAAGTGACCTTTTGCCTAGTGTAACAGGTCAAAACTGGAAGGAGAATCCTCACTCCACTGCTTCAAGAGATGAAAGGTACAAGGCATCTTTCCCCCTTTCAAGGGTTGAAAAGTGTATACAGACTTTTTATACACTTTAATTAGTGGATACTATAGAGAGACCCCCCCTGCCCACTTCAAGAGTTGGAAAGTGTATTTTGTTTTCTTTACTTTAATGGGTCAATACAGTTGGGATCCCTTCCCCTTGTCCTTGGGGGGTTCAAAAGTGTTGGTAAAATTTTTCAACCTTCAAGAGGCCAGAAGTGAAAGGAAACCCTTTCTCTTTTCAAAGTGATAGAAGTAAAGGGAGTCTTTCAAGGGGTCAAAAGAGAACTGGGACTATTTTCCCTTTCTTTAAGGACTGAAAAAAAACTTTTTTGACTTTTGAGAGGTCAGATATGTAGGGAAACTCCCTGCACTAAAGTTTTCAGATGACTTGCTTTTCATCACACTCAAAGTTTTCTTTCCGAAGGCTATCTTCATTGTCCATCCTCCAGCTATCTTCAGGTAAATGAGATCAGTAGAGAATCTTCTGACAAGTCATTCATTACTTACAATCAGCTCTCATGGCAATGTCCCATGGTCAGGTCTACTTTTTTTCTGACTCATTCAATCAAAAGTAAACAAAAGTGGTGAAATACTATAACAACATTTGGTGAAACAGAATGAGTTGACAAAAATCACCCTCACAGATGGACATAGCCAACAGAGCAAAATTTAAGAAAGTAAAAAAACAACCAGAGGAAATGAGACACTCTCACCTGAAAAGGATTATAATAGACCAGACATAATGATAAAAAAAATCAAATCAAAAACAAAAATGAGAACAGAAAAAAAAATGGATATTAAATGATACTTATTTTTATACCAGATTATGAGTTTAGCCAATATGATATATAGATAATATATCATGATATATGAAGATTACTGGAAAGTATTGTTATTTTATACAACCTAACTTCAGATGTTATTCATTGAATATTTAACACCGCTAAAAATTAAGTAAATATTCTTCCAAATGAATTCCAGGCTCTCTTGTACAAGATGAATGGCAAAGCAATTGAAGATCATATCTGTCATTGAATTCTTTATGAATACTTTCTTGGTAACGATGCCACAAAAACAAGGCAAGTAAAAGAATTAGCTGCATTTATACAAATGTGCTACAAGTCTTTAAATGCTAAAATTGGACCATCAAATTCTGATAATGCAATTTAAACTTCTATGATGCCCATTATTTGGGAAGGCTTGATATGCTCAGTTGATGAGACAGATCCTCATCAAACCATTAAACAATTGTCAGAAAAACTGAATTCAATATGGTCCACTGCACAATAGCATCTATAGACAATAGCAACTGCACTATTGGTTTGAAACCCACACAAATTTGCAGCTCAAAATTGAGTCCAATTTTGAACAATCTGCAACATTTTGTGAAGCAGACTGGAAAAGGAGCCATTTTTTCATTGAATTAATTTTGATGACAGGGTTGTATAAGTTAGCCATTGATTCATCTGCTTTCAGCTATCTTCACATCAGACACTAGTTACAAACCAAAATATTGATGAGGTCAAACAGGGGCAATTCATCATCATCATCATCATCATCATCATCATCATCATCATCATCATCATCAGTCTTTTAACGTCCGCCATTGGATAGAGACCTTCCCCAGGATTTGCCACACTTCTCTATTAAGGGCGTCACATAGCCAGTACTTCCTGTACTTGTCTAGCTCGTCTCTCCATCTAATATTCTGCCGGCCTCGGTTCCACAGGTGATCTCAGGGGATCCATGTCGTGAGTTGTGATGTCCATCAGTTGTCTGCCATTCTTGCAAGATGGCCAGCCCACCGCCATTTGAGATTTTTAATGGATTCTATGATGTCTCCGACTCTTGTCTTTTCTTGGATGTACTTTGCTGTCTTCTGGTCTCTCCATATGAGGCCCAGCATTATTCTTTCATGTGCACGTTGCATGGTTCTCAATTTGCGGGTCTGTCTCTCGGTTAGGTTCCATGTTTCAGCTCCATAAATGACTATTGGGAAGATGCATTGGTTATATACCCTTCTCTTTAGGATTAATGGGATTTTCTTATTTCTTAAGGTTGAGCTAGTTCTGCCAAAGGCTTGCCATCCTAGTGTGATTCTTCGCTTGATTTCTTCTTCTTTTGAGGGTCTCATGGAGATTCGTTGTCCGAGGTAGATGTAGTGGTCTACTTCCTCTAGTTCTGTGTCCTCGATTTTGATCTTAGTGATTTTATCCCCGATGTGGTTGTTGCGCATGATCTTTGTCTTGCTGAAGTTCATGTGTAGGCCAACTTTCTTGCTCTTTTCATTTATTTCATCTCTCATTAGTTGGAGGTTGCGTAGATTCTCTGCGAAAAGGGCAATGTCATGTGCAAATCTGAGGTTGCTCAGATACTCGCCCTCTATTTTGATTCCTTTACTCTCCCAGTCTAGTCTTCTGAAGATCATCTCGAGGCAGGCTGTGAAGAGTTTAGGTGAGCTGGTTTCACCTTGTCTCACTCCTCTCTGGAGCTGAAAGGGGTCCGAGTCTTTATGTAACCTAATAAAGGAGCTGCTATGATTGTATATATGTTTCATGGGGTAATTACTTTTTTCAAATCAAAGCTAGCTTTCTTTTAAAAATAAGGGATTGAAAAGTTCATGAGGGGCAAATATATTTGTTAACAGTTTCAATAAAGTAATCAATAAGACTATAACTGTTCCCGAATGAAAGGGGTTTGTCTTTTCCAAAAATAGAAATAACCCTACTTCCTGGTACACCTAGTATAATTTTTTCTAATTTCTAACTAATAGCAATGAAATTAGGTTATTTCAGGTGAGGATTATTGTTCTTTTAGTAGTGGTTGTTCTTTAGTAATAGTTATTTGATTCTAATAACCTCTACTAAAAATAAGTTCTGTAACTTTTTATCATTACAGTCAGGTTGATTTTTAGTTTATATGCGTAAAACGGAGCTAACTCCTGTCAGCATTAAAATCAATTTAAGATTATCTCCCCTCTCAAAAAAACACCCAGAAGTGCACATATGAATTATAGTGTTATTGTTTTGAACTGTGCACAAAGGAAATGAATAAAAACAACTTTATTTCCATATGAACCTTCAACGTTTAACACACTCAACCGCTTGATGCTAAAAATGGCACATAAAAAAACAATTTAACAACGTAATTTATTCAAAGCAACTACAATATACTTCAAGTGTGTTCCTTAGTTTTTCTTTGATAGGGGCTGTAATCATTAGTTCATTTCGAGGCTAATAGGAGTTATCACCATTTTACACACTGAAACTGGGAATCTACCAAGAATCATTCAGACAATTGACCTCATTGATCATCCTTTTTTCAACTATTTTTTTTATTAATCATCTTCAACACAGCATGCTGCCAAAAGACATTGATCATGGGACAGTTTCTATTCGTTGACTAGCCAAACTTGTTCTTTTCCTTGTTATTTGTTCAGTAAAATAGATGCTTTCTCCATCATCAGACTTATTGATGCACCCACATATCTAGAAGAACAAAGTATGTCTTCTATCTCCGTACAAGCATGATTTTAAAGACATAACAGTAGGATTTTTGCACGTTAGAGTGAACTTCTGATTTATCTTGGCACTCAGACGTATTTCTAGGGTTTATATTGAGATATTGACTCTGGATCAGAATAGCTAAATCCACTATGCACCTGCCAGGCATTGTGGTTTGAGTGACTGCATTCTAGCTCCTTTATATTGAACTAATGGCCTCTGGAAATCTTCTAAGAACTCAAGATAAATAAGATTTTGTTTCAATTTCACAAGGAAAGTGGAAAATGTACAAAATATTGAAAGATATAGGAATGTTATGTTGGAATAATTCATCATCATCATCGATCTTTCAACGTCCGTCGTTGGACAGAGACCTTCCCCAGAATTTGCCTCACTTCTCTATCATGGGCGTTGCAGAACCAGTACTTTCTGAATTTGTCTAGCCCGCCTCTCTATCTAATACTCTGCCGGCCTCGGTTGCGCATGTGATCTCTGGGAAAGGCTTGCCATCCTTGGGTGATTCTTTGCTTGATTTCTTCTTCTTTTGATGGTTAAGAGATTTGTTGTCCTTGGTAGATGTAATGGTCTACTTTCTCCATTTCTGTGTCTTCAATTTTGATCTTAGTGTTTTTTTTCAGATGTAGTTGTTGCACATGATCTTCCTCTTGCTGAACTTAATGTATAGGCCAACTTTCTTGCTCTCTTCATTTAGTTCATCTACAGGTAGGACAAGGAAATGAAGATTGCGTAAGCGAAATCAAATATAAAGTATAGAACAAGAGTGGAGAAGAACTTGTAAACTTTGAAATGGCTAATGGATTCAGAATCATGAACACCTTCAAGAAGGAGCCCAATAGGAGATGGACTTGGAAGAGCCCAAATCCTGAAATGAAGAACAAAATAGACAGCATCTTAATGGATAAAAGCAATATCGTCAAGGACTTCAAAGTCCTGGATCAAGTCAACGTTGGAAGCAACCACAGAATGGTAAGATGTAAAATGTGAGTAAATACCAACAAAGAACACAGGAAAATGTTCTACACAAAACCACAACCACTTAATATACTAAAAGAGTACACTGGATCCATCAAGCTTGAACTGAAAAAGAGATTTATAATTCTTACTGAGCAAGACAACGCTAATATTAACAAACTAAACAAGATGACAGCATCTATGATAGAAGGCGCCTCGATATTTAAATCAACAAGCACACAAACTATTAGTAAAATCTCAAATGAAACCAGGAATCTCATGGAAAAATGCGGAAACCTCAAGCCACCGACAGCAAGAAGAGAGAAAATTGAAGAGACCAAACTAGATAAAATAATCAGGAAAACACACAGGGAAGAAGATACACGACGACAGTCATTAAATCAACTCTTGAAAAAAGTTGGGGCCTCAAAGCTCTAAACAAAGACCTCAACCCAGGACGGAAGTAAATAACCAGCATATTCAAGGAAAATGGAGACCCAACCACAGAGAGAGATAGGATTGTTGAACGTGCCAAAGAATTCTACCAAAAACTCTATTCATTCAGACAAGGACTACAAAACAATGAACAGGACACACAAGACATGGCAATCAACATGAGGATTTCCCAGAAGTAACCCCATGGGAGGTGAAACAAGCCATCAAACAGATGAAGAAAAGAAAGACCCCTGGACCAGACAAAATCAGCATCAACATCAACCTACTCAGAAAAGTGGGTAAGATCATCGCTAGGAAACTGGCCGTCCTTTTCAACCTGCGGAATGATTAGTAGTAATGAATTGAAATTAGTTGTAATAATAAAAAAATACAATTAGAAAATTTACTCTTAGATTCATGAAGTGCTTGAAGCAGCTCCTATGGACAGTGGAACTCTTTTGTGAACAAGATAAAAAAATAAGGAAAATCTTCCATTGATAGTTCAGGAGGAAAACTGCCTGAACATCAAATGAAGATAATTTTCATCAGTAGTTATTTCCCTTGAAATTGACATTTCATTTTTTTATATTTGAATTTGAGAATCAATTATCTTCAACCATCCTATACAAATTCTTGCTGCTTGTTGTTGGGGTGACCGATGAATTCTTTAACAACGTAAGGTGAAAAATGAAAACCTTTATTCGACTGTTATAAGAAACCCCCTCCCTGCAAGCTGATGCTGTCGCAAGAATGAAAGACAACCAATGGACATCATGTCTCACAACATTGATCCCCAGAGATCACATGAGAAACCGAGGCCGACAGAACACAAGATGGAGAGATGACCTAGACAAATTCAGGAAATACTGGCTCCGCGATGCCCATGATAGGGAATTATGGCGAATCTTGGGGAAGGTCTATGTCCAATGACAGACATTAAAAGACTATTGATGAAGTAGAAACTGTCAATCAACAAACAATTTTTGGCAGCATGGCATGTTCGGGGTAATCAATTAGAAAAATTGGAAAAGTAGGTGATCAATGAGTAAATTAATTTTCTTGACTCTTGTTGAACAGTGAAGACTAAAAAAAAAACAAAAACAAACACAGACAAAAAGATCAATTTAACATAAACTTACACTGCAAACTGAACCCCACCTCCAAAAAAAGTATTCACAGGGTGTAATTTTGAAAAAGCTCCCTCCAAATTTCTTCTTGACATTATAAAGATTGAATGTTCAAATTTTCAGCCAAGCTCCATTGATATGGTCTGTATGCATGGTACATATATAGCCAGCCAGACCCACTCCAAAGCAGAAAGAAACCTATGTTGACAGTTTCAGTAACAGTTTCTTATAAATATAAGAGATACAGAGAGGTACTGAAAAATCATATAAGGATAAGTACTTGTAATAAATTAAAATAAATAGAAATAAAGTTGATCCTACCACTTATTAAAATAAAAACAATTGAATAATTTGTGAGAATAAGTTGTTATAATAAATTAGAACTATCAAAAATGAATCCATACCTTGCATAAACGAATCACTGTAGCCCACGTGTGTACTAGGACTAAATATGAAAAAAAAACCACTGCACAAGATTAGTGGCATTGTTGATTGAAAATGACTCTAGAGGCCCCCAAAAGCACTTTTTTTTAGAAAACAGAGACAAAAAAACTTTCAGATGTTGCCTAGTGGTGTACTCATGTAAATTTTCAAGCAAAAAAAATGTGACCAGGAATGCCTGGAGACATGTAAATGAGCAAAGACAGAAGAATCTCCAGCCCATTTGGCTGTTTGGTTGAGTTGGCCATTTGTGCGGCTATAGGGATTTTCTTAAGTTGATAATACCACTTATAAAATCAAATTTAATGAAATAATCTTCATTGATGTAAGAGACATTCAAAGATATGGGAATATTATGTTCAAATAAATTGTAATAAATTACAATATATTGAAATAAACAGATTTTCCAATGATCTAGTTGATCATTGGGATACTATGCTGGGTTCTTCGTGGCATTTCTTGAACCAGTGATTTTCCTTGATATCATACACCAAGTTATATGGCACCAGCTGCAGGGAGTTATCCCTGGACTGACTTTTTGGGAGAAATGAATAGCAAAACAAGAAGCAATTTCAGCTTATTATCATTCTTTGCGTAATGAGTTAACCATTTTATTGGGATGGGACTAATAATTCGATGGAGAGAATTTGCCAAATGGAACAACATAGTGAGCTGGATAGGGTTGGGTAGAGCTGGACAGTGATATATGATATATACTCTTTTTACTCCATCCAGCAAATTTTTCACACTTGGCAGATCTCAAAATAGGCTGGTAAAACCTCCCCCCAAAATTACTAAAATAAAATAGTATCACCAAAGCCTTTTTTTAGTTACTAAAATAGAAGGATGTATCTTTGAAAGGTGTAATTTTAATCATTAATTCCATATAAGTCAGTATGTATATCACAAAACTCAGCAGATAATGTTGATATAACACATGGGAGATTATGTAAAATCACTAAAATAGAAGAATATATCTTTAAAAAGGTGTAAATTCAATCAGAAACCCTAAATAAAACTCTGAGCAGTATATCAAATATCTCCTACTGGCTCCAACTAGCTCACTTAGTTTTTCATTCAGCTCCATTCAGTAAATCCTCTCTGTAGATTAGTCTCACCCAATTTAGAGTATCATTACCTACCAGATTGTCAGAGTACCATGATGGGTCCTTTATGGTATTTCTCAGGGGAATGAGAAGTTACTTAGCAGTGGTCATTTCTTCTCCTAGTAACATGTGAGTGAATGTACTGGGTTAAATGGCACTCACTGTAGAGAGTAATCTCCAGCCTGACCTATTGAGACAATTTGATTCATGCCTTTCTCAAGGACATTAGTGCAAAGAGAACAACAACTATCTCAGCTGGAATTTACTTGATTCACTGATTCCATTTTCTGTACTATTAAGTATTAGGCCTATTCTACATCTTTAATCAAATAATTGCTAACATTAAAAACAAATTATCAAATGATATACATTAGATTGAATAACCTAATTTTAGAAATGTGTTTTACCAGTTTTAAATCTCTCTCCAAATAGCGCTGCAAAACTTACTCAAAATGTCTTGATCCCTCTCCCTACCCACACATTTACACACACTTTGGAAGCACTCACAAGCTAAAATTTTATATATTAGATGTTGGTATGCTCTTAGTTGATTTGTATCTGAACTAATGAGCTGGTATCTAGGTTTCAGACAAGTTAGTATATTTATGCACTCATGAAATCTGCAATAATATCAGGATATAAATATCTATTTCATGTAGAGACAGGGAGTGCATTAGGGGAATATTACAAAGCAAGAATTGTGAGAGCTATTCACTGGATAATGGTGGCGCCTTCTACTCTGACAGAAAATGACAAGCCACAGCCTGGGTCATGGCTCTGTGCCACACATTCCTCTACTCCTACAAATATTCTTTTCAACGCTGTTTGCGTTTTGTCTTGTCTAATCTGCCAGCCACCCAGCTTGCTATCCAGAAAAGCAGCTTGAGTTGCAAGGGTTGCAAGGTAGTTACATAAATCTGAGTTTCTTAGAATTCAAATAATTAAAGTATTCTGTTGCTAATTGTGGACTGTAACACATGGAACAAGAATACAGAAGAGCTGAGACTGAGAAATGCTGGAGGCAGGGAGAGATATACATGACAGTAATTAACAAACTAATAACTCCATGCTTTTCCCAATTCCCAATCCTACCCAATATTTGCTCAACAAATTTTTATTGATTAATTTCTTAAAAAATGTTTATTCTAAAAGTAACTTTAATGTAATTTTTTTTAATGATTCTAGCTTCCAGAAAAAAGTTCTTTAAAAAACATTTTGTAAAACATTAGAATTAATTCAAATTGCAAGAACCTTTCTTTTTGAGCAAATTTTTGCTCAAAAAGATATTGCTAACATTTTGAATTTTTTCAGGTGTATTCATAGCATTTTTGAAATTGTTGTCAAGTGATATTCAAAATTTCCGTACACTTATGAATTTTAATAGGATCTGATAGTGACTTTGAAAATTTCCTGGAATAGTAAATTTTGTCCCTGCTCTTCAGAATTTTTTGCAGTAAAATGGTTTCCAGACCAAACAGGTTCTTTCATTCTCTGTAACTCTAGTCATAAAATATACAAAATAGGTTATTAATCTGATTGAAAAAGCAGGTTCATTGATAGATTCTGAATGCTTCTCTATTCAGCCTAGAGTTGCACAACACATCCTTATTCAAATCTAAGCAGATCAATTTCAATGCCATACCTGTTGAGTCAATAGGCAGAGGATACAGATATCATACATATAATATCCCTATTCTGTCAGTAATAATTGCCTGAATTTCAAACCACTGACTATTGAATCGTCACTTATTTGGAAATCATAATGAACTCTTTGATTACATTTAATTTGAATATCTGGAGAGATTTCACACAAGATTATGAATTATAGATAGATGGAAATCAGATCCTTGTTATTAGTGTGAATGCTGATTTCATGATATTTTTAATTTTTCAAAAACTGATTTGATAAAGACATGCCTAAGGGTCCCATTAACTCACACAAGAACATTCAATGCTATGGTGTCACATACAGTCTGACAGACACTTGATGAATGGATAGGATACCAGTGAGACAACACATTACATAAGCAACTAGAAAACACTAAGAGGGTGCATACCTCTGCTAATGCTAGTGTCATGGGAGGTGAGTGTGCTTTGATCTGCCTCACAATTTAATCACTTCTTCCATGGCCAATTGCCTACTTTTCCACAAAATGTCATGGAAATTCATTGAGAACTTTTGGCATCATCATGAAGACAGACATGAACTTTTGGCAATATTATGAGGTGTGGAAATATCAGATATATGAGGGAGTGAAAGTAATTGTGCATGGATTTGCCTCAAAATCCGATCACTTTTTGTGTAGCCTATTGACCACTACAAAATTCTATCAAAATTTGTAGAGAATTTTCAAAGATATCACGTGGAAAGTCATGAGCATATACATAAATGTATAGATAAAATGGAAAAATACCTCTCAATCAAAAAATTATTCCTGTATCTGCTGCAATATTTAAGCATTTCTTCCTTACCCCATTGCTTGCCTTTCTTAAGAATATGAAATTCAGTGAGTAGTTTCAGAGATATTTTGCAGACAGACCGAAAGATGTGGATAAGGCCCAACCAAATATATATACCTCTTCAACTCAATGAAGATATTCCATTGGATCTTCTGGTTCCTAGGAAAAACTAAAAAATCTCTATACTTTATATATATAGATTGGAATGATTTTGAAAAACACATCTGGTTCGTTACTCAGTAGAAATTATCAGGTGACCAATGTGTTTTAGTAACATCCTTTGTTGGGGGTCATCAATTAAAAAATTGGAAAAAATAGGTGATCAATGAATAAGTTATTTCTCTCACCTTTTATTGAATCATTAATATGTCAAAATTTCCAAAAAAACAAGTTTAAACACTGCCAAACAGAAATCAACAAACCAATTTATCATAAACTTGCATTGTAAATTGAACCCCCTCCTAAATAACTCATTTGATTAGGGGTTTTGGAAAAAAAATTGTTTTCTATGCATAATAAGAAGTGAATGTTTGAAATCTCAACCTTCTAGCTCCATTGCTGTGTCCTGTATACATAACACATATATAGGATCACTTATAAACTGGAGAAGCCTATGATAACAGTTTTTATTAATGGTTTCTAAAAAACAATGTTCTTCAAAGAAAACTCCTGTAGGTCATCAATATTTTACATAATATTAAGTTACTTGGAGGTAATCAATATCTAATCATTAAGGGAATATCGTGTTTGATTATTCTTTATAAATCAAATACTTATTATTAGTATATGCTCTGTAACTGACTCTATGGTATATATATACATATATATATATATATATATATATATATATATATATATATATATATATATATATATATATATATATGTATACATAGATAGATGTTTTGAAAAAGAGGAGATAAAATTCACACACACACACACACACTATATATATATATATATATATATATATATATATATATATATATATATGTGTATATATATGCATATATGTATATAGGAAATTTCATGTGATATGACTGTTTCACATCTGGCTGTCAATGGAAAAGTAAATCGGGTACAATTTAACATTAAAAGAGAAATTGTCATTATCATAATGAAAATAGTGTTGAAAGAGCAACTTTGATACTTAGATCTATATGAAAATTTGAATTCTTAATCTAGGGAGATAACTTCTGATCAAAGTTAGTTCCCTTGCATAATTTTTTCCAATCCTCTACTCAAAAGAGTTCAAATTTTAAAATTCCATTCATTGAACTTGAGAGTTGAATCCTATCAGCATATGGTTTACATATCATCTCAAGATATAATTTTGTAGTTACATACTCACATGCAAGCTATTAATGCCAAAAAGTTAAAATATGAATGATCTGTTTTGAGAAAAGTTAATTTCTAATGTTCAAAGAGTTATGCAGGTGTGGTAGTGTATGCTAGCCTGCCTGGTATGTATGTGTGTAAGAGTGTGTGTGTAATTTTCTTTCCAATGTTGTACGTTTTTTTCCCTGGGTAATACTGGGTAGCCCTACTTGTTTGTATATTTGTATATATACATATATATACATATATATATATATATATATATATATATATATATATATATATATATTGATATATATAGATATATATAGATATATATATATATATATTCTGAGGAAAAGATTCATCTGAATTAGTACAAACATGTTGATGGAAAAAAAATGTGTTTTCGATAAATATGCAAAATAATGATAGCCACCAAGAATTCATTCCTCTTATTAAACTTGATGAATGTTTTCGTAAATTTTTATACTCTGCAGGTTCATTTTGAGGTATTCCAAATTCGTGATCTTAACATACAAATATAGTTTGGTAAATTTCTTCCTTTTATTACGACTTGCTATCTGTATAGTTATTTGAAAATGTCCCCTTGGGCGCCACTCAATTTGGAACTCCCGAAAGCTTTATAAATAGTAGTCCACTTCTGCATTTCTACTGAAATTACACAATTACAAAGAATAAGAAAGAATTATTTATGTATACGTGAATAATAAAATGCTAATTCAAGTTTTGGGGTGTTTTTTCTTTATTCCCATTAAGTGATAATGCATGTCTATTTATTTTGAATTTTCTTTTTCCATCAAGTCTCCTTAAATTTTGGACATATTCTCTTGAGGAGCCAAACCCTTTGGCCCCCAAATCTTTAGCTATGTCATTGCTGAAGAGTTCCATTTTTGCACAGAATAAACGTGCATATGAAAATAGATAAGCAAAAGGGGCTCATTCTATTTTGATTCAATTTCTTTTGGCCTATTTTGTACATAGAAATGACATGGCCGATCATGTTCTAATTTTGAATTTGTTAATTCATACAAGGATCTGCTCATTTAATATCTATAGTCTTTTCCGAATTTTGCTTTTTCTTTTTTTGTTCAGATTTTTGTAACTGTTCAAATGGGACATAAGGTAAAGAAAGTTAAGATCTACTGTATCAAAAGGTTATTTGAAGTTGATTCTTTGATGATCTTTATGTGATTAAGCATGTATTTGTAGATATTTGGGTTCATTGAATGTAGGAGACATAATCAGTATTAGCGAAATGAGAAGACCCAGAGAAGAACTAATTGAGCTAAAGAGTGAACATCTTCTATACAACAACAGGAAAATGAAAATAAAACAAAGCAGAGAAGGTTCATCAATAAGGAACTCAAAGACAACATAGTAGGCTTCAAAGCTGTCACAGACTGCATAGCCTATGTCACTGAACAACTCTCAAAGAGGTACAAACTGAAGATCATCCAAGTCTACATTCCCACTTTGCAGTCACCCAAGGAGGAAATGGACAACTTCTACAATGAATTGAATTCCCTTGTCCAAGATTCCAGAAAATGTCATTATGGGAGACTTCAATGCACACATAGGGCAAGGAAATGAACATTGCTCGAGCAAGTTTGGATATAAAGTACGAACCAAGAGAGGTGAAGACCCTGAAAATTTTGCAACCAAGAACGGGTTCAATATCATGAACACTTACTTCAAGGTAAACCCTCCCCAAGATCAACTTTGAAAAGCCCCATGAACAAAAAAGACTACATTTTTACAGACAAAAGTAACACTGTCAAAGACATCTGGGTTCTAAATCAAGTCAAAGTTGGAAGTTTCAACCGAATGGTAGGATGTAAAATTCAAATTAACATAAACAAAGAACGTAAGGAAATCTTCCACAACCACTAAATGTACCAAAAGCGCTCACTCAATCCTTCAAGCTTGAACTGGAGAACAGATATGAACTTCTTACCAAACCAGAGGAGAATGACACCAACATCAATAAATTCAATAGTAAAATACAGTCAGTATGTTTAAAGCAGAGAGCACACAAACCATCAGTAAAGTCTCAGATGAAACCAAGAATCTCATGGAAAAACCTAGGAATCTCAAGCCACCAACAACAAGAGAGAAAACTGAAGCAACCTAACTAAATAAAACTATCCAAAAGAAGCAAAGAGAAATCAAAGGCTAATCCATGACAACAATCATTGAAACAATTCTTGAAAAAGGTTGGGTTTTCAAAGCTATAAACAAAACTCTCCATACAAGAGAGAAACAAATAACTGGTGTACTCAATGAGAATTTAGACCTAACGAAAGACATAGACTGGATTGACGAATGTGCTCATGAATTCTCCTAGAAACTTTACTCTTCTAAAAAAGGAACACAAAACAATGAATAGGATGTGGAAAACACAAGCAATTAGTTCAAGGATTTCTAATGAGAGGTGAAACAAGCCATCAAACAAACAAAGGAAGTAAAGATCCCTTGGCCAAATTACATTATCATCAACCTACTCAAAAAAGAGGGTAAGTTTATCACTAGGAATTATTCAACTTATTTCTAAAACAAAGTAAACTTCCAGAGGAATGGAGCACTGCAATCATAATGCTGTCATATATAGAGGAAACCCAAAAGACCTCAGCAACAACAGACAAATAAAATTACTAAACTGCATCTACAATCTTTTCACCAAAGTTATCACCAACGGAATCACTGAAACACTGGATGGAAACCAACCACAGAAACAAGCTGGCTTTATCCAATCAATTAAAAGAGAAGGCATCAGTATATAAAATGCCACTCACTGTAGTATTTATCAACTTCAATAAGGCCTTTGATTCAGGGGAAATTCTCAAGGTTATTGAGGCTATAAATGTACAAGTTGTAGACCTTGTATATGTGAGAGTACTGCAACATAGATACCAGCTTGCCACAACTCTTCAAAGAGCCATGAGATGATCTCCCAAAACCTGAACTCAGAAAATCAGTGTAGACAGCAAATTTGTAAGTAACCTCAGATTTGCAGACCACTTTGTCCTTTTTGAAGAGAACCTCCAGAACCTCCAACTTGCGCTAGACAAACTCATTGAAGAATGCAAGAAACTTGGCCTTCTCAGCAAAACCATGGTCATGTACAATAATCAAAATTGAAAATGCAAAGTTGATTAAAGTAGACTACAACATCTATAAAGTACAACAATTTTCCATGAGATTCTCCAAAGAAGAAATCAAGCAAAGAATCACTCAAGGATGGTGAGCCTTCAGTAGAGTAAGCTCAACCTTCAAGAACATGAAAATCCCATTATTCCAAAAAAGAAAGATATACAACTGATGCATCCTCCTGATAATCACATATAGAGCTGAAACATAGAACTTAGTCAAGAGACTGGTTCTCAAATTGAAAACCATACAATGTATACATGAAAGAATCATGCTCAACTTCATGCGGAGAGATCACAAGAGAGCACAATATATTGGGGAAAAAACCGGAGTCTGATGGACATTACAGCTTACAACATGGATCCTCAGAGAACTCATGCTAAACCAAGGCTGACAGAAAACAAGATGGTAAGATGAACAAAACAAGGAAGTATTGGCCCCACAACACCCATGATAGAGAGGTCTGCCAAATCTTGGGGAAGGTCTTGTATCCAACGACTGACAATAAAAGACTGATGACGATGAGCATAGATGCACACAAAAGTTATTCTCATAGACTAAAGTTCTTGATCTAAATTTTGGCAGTACTAAATTGTGTAATTCTAAAAAATCTACTTGCAATTTTGATTATGAGATGGAGCTAGATTTTTTATTGATTCATCTGATATTATTTGAAATCTTGCATTGTAAAAAAAAAAACTACTTTTGTCGTGATAAGAATCATTCTATTGTCTCAGTCTGCTTTTAGCTGACAATCACCTGTGATCTTTTACAACACATACCTCTTCCACATTGAAAACTTTATATTATCAGAAACCATCAACAAAAACTGTCAACATAGATTTCTTCAGTTGTTGAGCAATTCTGGCTATCTGTCTATGTATGCATGTTTGCTTATGCTGGAGATAGAGGGCTGAAAATTTAAACATTTTCTCATCATCAAATCTATAAGAAAACCTTTTTCATTTTTTGAAAATCCCTCCACCAAAATAAGTTCTAAATGAAAGTTTCAATAAACAAGGTTTTATGCTAAATTGGTCCCTCAGCAAGTGCCTGGCTGCATTCACTTGTTTTTTTAGTCGTCCAACAAAAGGCAAGAGAAGTCACTTATTCATTCATCACTCCTTTTTCCAATATTCCAATCGATTGCCACAACAACATTGCAATCAACATAACTAGGCATGAATTTAGTCATATTTTGTGATTTTCATCAGAACATTTTTTGAAAAGCTTTTTTTGTCAAATTTTTAAAAAAAAAGCAAGTTTAGTTTTTTTCATCCTTCTAAGATAGAATGCAATAGAAACAAACTTTATGCTTGTTCAAATACTTATGAGGAGTAACATATAGAAAGTTATGCTCATAAGTATTTGAAAAAACAAACTATTTTCATTTATTTTCATTGATGCTTTTGCAAAGATATCGGAGAAATATGACACAAAGTCGAAATTGGTATGTAAGCGAAGTGCTGATTTTCTTAACCCAAACTTTAAATTAGCTAGTCGCTTCACAAATACAAACATTCTTAATTGTTCCATTCACGACACTGCATTTATTCTAAACATCTCTTTCACTTCACTACCGCAAAAAAATCAACCAAAATTCAAACTAATCCCATATTTATATTGTGGCCGGAGCAGAGGTGAAAAAAAATTTGTATTCACAGTTTGAAAAAAATCCCCAATGATTCATTGATATGAATTTTATTTGAAAAAAAATTTAGAATTGTTCAAGCAGTTAGCAAGCAACTAAGAGTTAGTATCTTACCTCCATCATTTCTGGCTCATGCAATTTACTACTTCTGTCATATTATGTTATTGGGGAAACTTATATTAGTATACTGAGAGAGAAAAAAAAGAGGAAGAAAATGAATTCGTTAACATATAAAATTATTAATGAAAATAATTAAAACAGGTCGTTGTTCGAAATTCTTACAAGCAATACTTTCTGTTTCTATTCCTACCTTTTAATGTCATTCAAGAAAACTACTTCAAAAAGCAGAATATTTGAATGTTTCTTCAAATTATGATCAAAACTATGAAATCAAATTTTTGAATAGGTTCCAGACCTACCAAGTCTCCCACATTATGAAGGCAAGTGCTATTTTCAACTACCCCAACATGCTATGATTTTTTGTATGATCCTCAAATACTGAATATTTTAAGAAATTCCCTTCTTGAGAATTTCTTGACTGAATTATATGCATGCATAAATATATCTGCATATATATATCTATATATGTATATGTAGTTATGTATAGATGAATATGCATTTATACGTATACATATATATATATATATATATATATATATATATATATATATATATATATATATATATATGTGTGTGTGTGTGCGTATATGTATATATATATGTATATTTATATATGTATATGTATACATATATATATGTATGTATATGGATATATAAGTGTATATGTATATATATGTATACTTATGAGTGTGTATAGGTATATATGTATATGTATATACATACATATATGTATGTATATATATATGTGTGCATACATATATATGTGAATGGATATATTTGTATATATATATGTGTATATATATGTATATGGATATATACATATGCATATATGTATGTGTATGTATATATATAAATGTGTATAGATGTATATATATATAATATATGTATATGTATATATGTATATACATGTGAATATATATGAGTATTTATATATGCATATAATTATTTGTATTTAAATGTGTATAGATATATATATATACATATGTGTATATATGTAGATATATATGAATATATATGTGTATATATAGATGTGTATATATATGAATGTATATATATATTTGTATATATATATGTATATATATATGCATATATGTACATGTATAAGTACATAAATGTTTATATACATGTATAAATACACATACGTATATAAATATATGTATATGTATGTATGTATATACATGTGAATATATATGAGTATTTATATATGCTTATACTTATTTGTATTTAGATGTGTATATATAAATATATACATACATGTATATATGTATATATATGTGAATATACACGTGTATATATAAATGTGTATATATATGAATGTATATACATATTTGTATATATATATATATATGTATATATAAATGCATATATGTACATGTATAAGTACATAAATGTTTATATACATGTATAAATGCACATATGTATATAAATATATGTATATGTATGTATGTATATATATGAATATATATATATATATATTCATATTTATGTACATATATATGTATGTATATATATACATTTATATATGTATATTTATATATATATGTATATATATATGTATATGTATATATTCATGTGTGTATATACATGTACATATGTATTTATGTGTGTGTATATATATATATATACATATATACCGTATACGTGGTACCAAATTCCCAGACCAAGACAAATATAGACAAACTTTTGCCTGATGAGGCCTGAAAAGGTAAAAACATGAGCTAGTTTGTGTTGCGAATCCACAATCTACTATTCATATGTATATATACAAATATATATATATATATGTATATGTTCATATGCATATATATATATATGTATGAATATACATATGTATTTATGTATGTGTATGTATATATATATCTATTCATATGTATATACTTATGTATATACAGATTTAAAGATGTTAATATATGTTTATGTATATGTATACATGTAAGTATACATATGCATATAAGTATATGCTTATCTGTATACATGTATGTTCATATATATATGTAAATACACACATATATGTATATATATTTATCTGTATATATTTTTGAATGTGCATATACATATATATATATATGTATATGTACATATGTGTATATATATATATGTATATATATGTGTGTGTGTATACATGTATATATATCAATATATGGATATATATATGTATTTGTATACATATAAAATGTACATATGCATGTGTATATGTATAAATGTATTTATATACGAGTATATGGATATCTATATATAAATGTATATATATCTATATAAACATGTATATATATGTACATATGTATATATAAATGTATATATACATATTATATGTATACAAACATATGTATATGTATATGTATATAAATATATATAAATGTAAATGTATATATATGTATATGTATGTTTATATATAAGTATGAATGTATATATATATATATATATATATATATATATATATATATATATATATATATATTCATATACATCTATGCATAAATATAAATATGTATATGTGTATGCAAAGAGGTACGTAAACTACTGTATATATATATGACTATATGTACATATACACATACACATATATGATAATATGTTCAGATATATGTATACATATTCATATTTGGATATATATGTAAGTGTATATGTAAGCGTATGTATATGTCTATATGAATGTATGTTTATGTATATGTATATAAGTATATATAAATGTAAATGTATATATATGTATATGTATGTGTATATATAAGTATGCATGTATATTTATATATATATATATATATATATATATATATATATATATATATATATATATATTCATATACATCTATGCATAAATATAAATATGTATATGTGTATGCAAAGAGGTACTTAAACTACTGTTTATATATATGACTATATGTACATATACATATACACATATATGATAATATGTTGAGATATATGTATACATATTTATATTTGGATATATATGTAAGTGTATATGTAAGCGTATGCATATGTCTATATGAATATATGTTTATGTACGTGTATAAGTATATGCGTATGTATATACAGGTATATATATGTATATTGATATATAAATATGAGTATATATATACATATGAAAGTATATATATATACATATATATGTATGTATATATACATGAATATGAATACATATATATATATATATTAATGCACATATATATATGTATATATATGTATGTATATACATATTTGTATATATATATATATATATGTACATATATACCTCTATATATGTATGTATATATATGAATATATATGTACGTACATATATGTATAGATATATATATATATATATGTATACATGAAATATATATATATATATATATGCATACATATATATATGTATGTTTATATATGCATATATGTTTATGGATGTATATGCATATATATAAGTATGTATATATACATACGTATGTATATATATATATATATAAATGTAAGTATGTATATATGTATGTATATATATACATATATATGTATATATGTATATAGATATGTATGATAATAGTATGTATATATACATATATGTATGTGTATATGATTATGTATAGATATGTATGATAATATATATATATATATACATACATTCAAGTATACATATATGTATAAATGTATATTCAAATGTGTGTATATAAACATACATGTATATATATATATATATATATATATATATATATATATAATATATATATTTATATGTTTGTATGTATATATATCTATATATATAAGTTTGTATGGATATATATATGTATGTATATATTCATATCTGTATGAATATATATGTATATATGTATAAATATAAGTATATGTATGTCTATATGAGTATATATATTCGGTGTATATATATATGTGTGTGTATATATACTACCAGCTTGTATAAATATATATATCCATTTTTTATATTTATGTATGTATATATATAGGAATATATTCATCGTTATATATTCATATGTGTACGTATGTATATATATGTACGTAAATATGTATGTATGTATATATATATGTATATATTTATGTTTATATATATACATTTATATGCACATATGTATTTATTTATTCATCTATTTATTTATTTTTATGTATGTATATATATCTATTTATATATTCTTTTGTATACGTATGTATATATGTATGTATATGTATGTATATATATATATATATATATATACGTATATATATGTATGTATGTATATGTATATATATAGATATATATGTATAAACAACTCTGCATGTATATATATATATATATGTATATGCATAAATGTATATGTTTATATATATGCGTATATATACGTATATATGCATATATAAGTATGTGTATGTAAGTCTATATTTGTATATATATTTTATATATATATGTATGTATATATATATATATATATATTTATATACATATATGTATATATTTATATCTGTATGTATATATGTTTGTATGTATATATATATACATATGTATATATGTATGCATATGTATATATGTATATATATATTTATGTTTGTATATGTATATATATATATACATGTTTATATATATACGTGTGCATGTATATATATAAATATGTATATACATATATATATATACATATATATATATATATATATATATATATATATATATATATATATATATATATATATATAGATATATAGATATATAGATATATATATATAGATATACATAATTATACATATATAATGTGTACTTTAGGGAGTGAGACAGACTCAGGAGTGAAGTTTTTGGTGGTAAGGTTTATTAATCCTTAAATGTCAATAGTCCATACATGTTTCGGGATTCTTCCCATCTTCCCTACATATATATATATATATATATATATATATATATATATATATATATATATATATATACATATATATATATATATTTATATAAACATATATACATACATTTTTGTATTTATAATATTCAATTAATTTATCAAATGAAATAATTTTCTAACATATAAATTTGTGCATATGCCTCCCCTCAATGATTGTTTCATACCCAATTATCTATATACGTACAAGAGTGTGTTTGTCTGTGTGTACATATCAAAAAGTTATTTAGTCCGTCCCATATGTATATATTCATGAGATTAATTATAAATAAAGGTGGTAAGAACTAAAACTTGTACTTAAAGGTTTGGACCATTGTTTTTGTAATGAAGTATATAAACAGAGCGTAGTGACAGGCCCATTGAATTATTCGCTCAGCTTTCCACTCAGATCTGAAAGTGTCCTGCTATAAATTAAGATTAACTAATTCCACCCTGGTATGAACATGAGGAAGTCATGACGAGATGTCTGCAATGTGGTTTGACCTCAAATGATTGATTGTATTATGCTGGTCTGACACATCATAGAGATACAGAAAGAATGAGTGAAAGACTGCAAGAGAGAGAATAATAGAGTCGGCATTCTACTCTCTAATTGTGTAGCTTTGCTGTAGAAACATAGATAAATAGGTCTGGTTAGTCTTACAGTAGATACTGTCACATGACCATTGTTTTTTGAGCAGCATGCAATGTAGGTAGGGAGTCTATTAAAAAATGGGAAAAGGGGGTGATCAATGAATTACTTTACTTGTCATTAGTTGGATCACTAAAAAGTCTGTAATTTCAAAAAACCAGCATAAACGCAGCTCAATAGAAAGTTAGGCACCAATTTAACATTAACCTACATTATGAATTGAATCCTCCACTAGGAAAACATGTGAGGATTTTTTTCATAAAAACATAAATACTTTTTTGGGGAGACATGATAAGGAGTAAATATTCAAATTTCCGCATCTCTATTTCAAGCGGTAAGCTTGTATATACGATAGATAGAAAGATAGATGGATACATAGCCAGTTAAAAACTGAAAAAACAGTTTTTGCTGCTATTTATTAACTAAGAAGTGTCTTAAAATACCTAATTGATAAAAATTGCATGTCACTGTCATTTTTCACAGAATGTTTCAGGTTTAATTTGATTCAAGTTCTATTTCTTAATGATAGATATGCTCTCAAAAAAAATTTCTCATAATCAGAGGTTGTCATATAAATTGAACTTCACTTTTGACACTGTGCAATTTACCAATTAGCAACTAAACTGGCAAAAATGAAAGGCAATATTTGATGTTTACCAACTTTTTCAAGTTGTATAAATCTGATGCTTTTTATATATTTTAAAGTCATTTTTGATCAGGAACCCTAAAAGTCTGTTAATACAGGTCAACATAAGTTTCTTCAGTATTCAAGTGATTCTGACTGACTAGCAATGTACATTTCGCATATACAGATCACACCAATGGATATATGGCTGAAAATATAAATATTTACTCCTAATGTCTAGAAAAAATGTTTTTTTACTTTTAAAATTCCCAACAAACTAAATTTCAATGAAGTGTTCAATTCAACATTTATTTATGTAAATATACATATATATGTACATGTATGTCTATATATGTACATGTATGTCTATATATATATATATATATATATATGAATGTATGTATATATATATATATATATATATATATATATATATATATATATATATATATATATATTTTTAGATGGAAATGACAATTGGAAGGTGATGAGAAAGGTGAACACAAGAGATAATGTGTTACAACTCAAAATTTATTGAAATTCCGTGGGTAGTCCAGCCATATTTTCAGGGGAAAAAATATTCTACAGTTCACAGAGAAAAATTAATTGTTTACATGTTCGATGCTGAAGAAAAGATTGTGACTATTTTGTGTTTATGTGTTTAGTAAGAGTATATTTAATACATGAAGAGAGAGAGAACAAAGGATTAAATAGAAAAACGAAATAGCATTAAAATACTGGCATCACACAAAATTTCTATTAAAAAGACAAAATTCATCAACCCACATACAGGTATATGAAAATTAACCATTACAATTATGTCATACCCTTCATGATTATCAACAATGGTAATATCAGCATTACTATTGACATCAACATCATTATTATTTTATCCTCAGTCACCTCAGAGAAAACCAATTACATTTTCATAAAGATCTTTGATAAATGGAAACATAACAAATCTAGAATAATTAAACAAACAATGTCCAGTAAAATTGAACCCCAACTAAAGGAAACAGATCTCAGTAAGAATACAATATGCCCAGAGAAAATAGATCGCAAAGAGCTGATGTTTTAACAACATAATGATAAGAATATGCTTACAGAATCTACTAATTGACGAATTTCAAATACCAGATAGTAAAGTATTTACTTAATGTAAGTCATGAAAACATAACAAAGAGTGACAGACAACTAAACAAGGGAAAGTAAAAAGAGAAAACATTCAAGTATAAAAAAAAATTGAATCATTTGCCTGAAGAGGGCCGGACAGAGCAGAAGCTTTAACATATTTGTATAATGAATCCTCATTCCATTATATCTATGCATATATATATATATATATATATATATATATATATAGATATATAGATATAGATATATATGTGTGTATGTATGCTTATCTATACATATATACATATATATGTACATATATATAAGTTTGTATATAAATACATATATATATAAATATATATGTACATATATATACGTACATATATATGTAAGTATATGTATTAATACATACATATATATGTATTTGTACTTACATATACATGTATTTATACATACATTCATATATGTATATATCCAAACATATACATATGTATATATACAAATACACATACATCTATATATATATATACATATATATATATATATATGTATGTATGCGTATGTATACATGTATACATACATTTACATATGTATACATATATATATATATATATATATATAAATATGTATACATGTATATATATATGTACGTATATATACATTTATATCCCCATATATACACATATGTGTATATATATGTACACATGAATATGTATATACAAATATATATACATATGTATATACACACACACACATATAATTTTATATATACCTCTCTATATGTATATACATACATATTCATATCATCATCATCATCAGTCTTTTAACGTCCGTCATTGGACATAGACCTTCCCCAGGATTCGCCACAATTCCCTATCATGGGCATCGCGGAGTCAGTATTTCCTGAATCTGTCCAGTTCATCTCTCCATCTTGTGTTCTGTCAGCCTTGGTTTCTTACGTGATCTGTGGGGATCCATGTTGTGAGATGTGATGTCTATCGGTTGTCTTTCATTTCTTACAACATGACCTGCCCATTGCCATTTGAGTTTTTTGATAGTTTCTATGATGTCATGAACACCTTTTTTCTTTCTTATATACTGTGCTGTCTTGTGATCTCTCCATGTAAGGTTGAGCATGATTCTCTCATGCGCACGTTGCATACTTCTCAGTTTGCAGGCCTGTCTCTCGGTTAGGTTCCAGGTTTCTGCTCCATAAGTGACTATTGGGAGAATGCATTGGTTGTATACTCTTCTTCTTAGGATTATTGGGATTATCTGGTTCTTGAAAGTTGAACTTACTCTGGAGAAGGTTTGCCATCCCAAAATGACTTTTCGCTTGATTTTCTCCTCTTTTGAGGGTCTCATGCAGATTCGTTGTCCTAGGTAGATGTAGTGGTCTACCTTGCCGAGTTTTGTATTTTCCATCTTATTCTTAACATGATTATTGCACATGATTTTCGTTTTACTGATGTTCATGAGTAGGCTGACTTTTTTGCTTTCTTTGTTTAGATTGTCTAGCATTAGTTGGAGGTCGTGTAGGTTCTCTGCGAAAAGGACGATGTTGTCTGCAAATCTAAGGTTGCTCAAGTATTCTCTGTCTATTTTGATTCCTCTATTTTCCCAGTCCATGTTCCGGAGGATCATCTCAAGGTAGGCTGCGAATAGTTTGGGTGAGCTGGTATCACCTTGTCTTACTCCTTTTTGGAGCTGAAACGGTTCATAGTCCTAATGAATGAGTTGCTATGGTCGTATATGTGTTGCAGTACTTTAATGTATACAGGGTCTACACCTTGTAGGGTGATTGCCTTCATGACCTTTGAAATTTCTACAAGGTCGAATGCCTTCTTGAAGGGGGGGTCAGAAAACTTAATACCATCACTCATAGGAATTTTAGAAAACTTATTAAAAAATTACCACTCATCATCAGAATCAAGGAAGATCCTGAAGGCAAAGTAATCAGCCTGACTTAATTTATATTTATTAGGGACACCTTCAAACTCCTTAACAAGGGCCTTAATTTCTGTCCCCGACCACCATACTTCAACAATTACATCCTCAACAAAAATCTCAATGACTTCTTCAGAAGAATCAAACTTAGAGCCCACTTTGGAAAAACAAGCCATGATAGCAACATCCTAGATAGATTTGAAGACCCCAACAAATCTTTCATCCCTAAAAACATAGACACTACCATTCAAACTTTTTAGCTAGCAGTCAGAGAAGACATAAAAACCTACATCAACAACAACACACAATAACCTTACAACTAAAGAGTGAAAGGCCCTTAATAAACTCAAAAACAATACCAACTTGATAGTCACAAGAGCAGATAAGGGTGGATCCATAGTCATCTGGGTTTTAGATGAATACCTCATAGAAGCAAACTCACAATTAAGCAACACAGAATTTTACAAAGAACTCCCCAAAGACCCCTTCAACGAATACACAAACACAATAACCCAATACATAACAGAATTATACAACAGCAACATGATAGATAAAAGAACACAAAATATACTTAAACCCACCTTCACAAAACCCGCTAACCAAATATCCAGGTAGACCAGTCATCTCCTCCACTAACTGCCACACTACCTAACTATCTAAATATGTAGATTAATACATCCAACCCTTAGCAAGGCAAATTAAATCCTACATACGAGACACCACAGACCTTCTAAACAAAATCAAACACATTACAACAATCCCAGACAAAGCACCTCTAGTCACTTTGGATGTTTAATCTCTATACTCCAGCATTAAACATGATGAAGGCATTCGAAGACTTACAGAAGCCCTAAACAATGGAACTACTGAAGAACCTAGTACAGTAACAATTACCACCCTTATGCACCACATTCTAACTCTAAATAGCTTCAATTTTAATAATAGACACTTCCTCCAGGTGAAAGACTGCACCATGGGCACAGTAGCAGCCTAATCCTTTGCTAATATCTTCATAGGGAAATTTGAAGAAACCTACACTTACCCGGAGATATGTAACGATTGCATTTTCTATGGTAGATATATAGACAAGATTTTTTTCATATACACTGGAGATGAAACCAAATTAGAGAATTTCTTTACATGTATAAACTCTGCACACAGTTCTTGACTTTGTGACATTCACTGACTCCATAGCCTTCCTGGACACTCGCATATACATAGACAACAAGAGAAACCTCCAAACTACCCTCTACACTAAACCCACAGACACCCACAATTACCTCCACTCTAAATCAGCCCATCCACAACACCTAAAAGAAGTACACCAACACATTCACAAGTACTACCACAAAAGAAAGTTACCGCATATACCATAGCATGAACTGC
>OY735205.1:72447994-72480494 GCA_963457665.1 Thysanoteuthis rhombus | reverse complement strand
GTAGATAAGTATATATATTTATGTATGAATGTATGTATATGCATGTATATATATATTTGTTTAAGTATATGTATACATTTATAAATGTATATATCTATATAATGATATATATATATTTAGGTATGTATTTGTATATATGTATATGTATATGCATGTATATATGCGTATGTATATATGTGTATACATATATGTATATACATATGCATGTATATATATTGGTACGTATATATATATTTATATATATGGGTATATATATATATGTATATATATATATATATATATATATGTACATATATATATATGTATATGTATGTATGAGCATATATACATGTATATATATGTATGTATATATATATATATATATATATATATATATATATATATATATATATATATATATACATGTAATTTTATATACATAGATATATACATACAATTTATACATAATTATCTACATTATGAAATGTTGTATGAAAAACAACCAAGATGAGGATAGTCTGAATTATAATTGAAATGATAATAATGCTCCATCTCAAAAATTCAGAGATATACAGACTAAATTTCCTCCATTTATCTCAATTTTTTCACTCATTGTCCATCCCTCTTAGGTTTTTCTCCAAATTTCAGTGTCTGTGAATTCTAACTGAGTTAAAAACCTAATATCTAAGTGAGAGGACTGGTCATGGGGGAACAACCCGATGTGTGGAACAAAAATTGATATAAATCCTTCTTACATCTTAGCTTTCCCCATTATAGATGCACAGAGTCTAAGATAGGATGTAAGGTTGGCTGATTCAGCCTGATAGATTGCGTGAATAACAGAAAAAGAAAATCTTATATACCTTATTCTTCTACCCTTCAAATCTCTCACTCCTAATCATTACCTTCTAACTTTCACCTTCTACAGTGCCGCATACACCAAGGCCTATCTGCTTACCCAACAGGAGCAGACAGTGGGTGTCAAGAGCCGATGGAGCTCTAAGGAAACTCTGATTGACACCAGCAGTGACCAATCCACCAGACCCCCTGCCAACATGTCATGGGTTGGCGTGGCAGGGCATCTCAGACCACACAGTCAGTGTTACCGTACAACTCTGAAAGAGGCACAAGCTGAATGTAATCCAAGTCTATGCTTCCACTTCTCAATCAACCAAAGAAGAAATAGACAAGTCCTATGATGACTTGAACTACCTACTACAAAATACCAAAAGATGCTTCAATGTCATCTAGGGAGATTTTAACGCACAAATAGAATGAGGAAATGAACACCCTGTCTGAGAATTCAGATGCAAAACATGGAACAAGAAAGGTAAAGATTTTGTAAAATTTACAACCACAAACAACTTCAACATTACAAATACATTCATCAAAAAGAAAACCCAATAGAAAATGGACTTGGAAGAGCCCCAACTATGGAACCAAAAACGAAATAGACTCCATCCTGACGGACAAAAGCAACACCATCAAAAACATTAAAATTCTAAATAAACGTAGGAAGCGACCATAGAATGGTAAAATGTAAGATGCAAATAAACACAAATAAAGAACGCAGAAAAACGTTCTGCATTAGACTGCAACCACTAAACGTACCAAATGAACTCACTCCAGCCTTCAAGCTAGAATTGAAAAACAGATTTGATATCCTTACTGACGAAAACAACACCAACGTCGACAAACTCTACAACAAAATAACGACCTCTCTATTAGAAGCAGCCAATATGTTCAATCAAAGAAACACAGCGACCATTAGCAAAATCTCAGATGAAATCAGGAAACTGATTGAAAAGCGCAGAAACCTCAAACCACTAACAAACACAAGGGAGAAAATAGAAGAAATCAAACTGTACAAAACAATAAAGAAGAAACTAAGAGAAGACAAAAGAAGGCATACGGCAGCCATCATATAGATGTAGTGGTCAACTTTCTCTAGTTCTACATCTTTTATTTTGATTGCTGTGTGTTTGTCTCTAGCATATTGGTTTTAAATGATATTGATTTTACTGAATTTCCAATGGAGACTAACTCCCTTGCTTTCTTCATACAGTCCATCCAGCATCATCCAGATGTCAGGATGTCTCACAGTGAAAAGAATGATGATGATTGCAAATTTGATATTGTTAGGTATTGGCTGTCTATTCTGATTCCTTTATTTTCCCAGTTTAGGCTCTGGGAGATCATCTTAAGGCAGGTTTTTGTTCATTTTTAACATTTTCTTGTTTTTGCAGAAGTAAACAAGTCAAATATACCATGCTTAAAATAATTGAGAAATCATCAAAAACTTTGATAATGACTAGTTGTTTGGACAACTACTACACTCTATGAATCCATACATATGTTCTCTTGTGCAAAAATATACACCATTGTATGCCTATTAATGGACAAAGGCCTTTGCCATCTCCCTCCATGATGACCACACAATTGCGTTAATCTTTGCCATGTCATACCGACAAACATTTCTATCTTATTCTTCCATCTCATCTGGTCTTTCTCTCACTGCAATTACTGTTTCATGGAGAAAGCATAACTAGACCAGATTGCAATTGTACAAACAGAAATGGATCCCTTCTGCAAATCAAATGTCCCAAATTGAATTCTGATAACCAAGCTGAAATATCAACCTGAGAGGAACCCTTAGAATTGAAATATTATATAGGAAAATCAAAAACACCCTTTCAAACTAATATTAGCCAACTCTATATCATAATTTACAAACAAAAAATTCAGCACATTACGACACATTATTTCATCCAGAATAATTGAATTAACAACTGAAGTCATATTAAAGTGAACCCTAGCACTGTTAAACAGAGAATAAAACATTCCAAAGCGGAAACACATCACAAAAAACTGATGTTTCAACGACACACTGATGATGAAAATGTCTACACTATATCATCCTAATTCGTAATCTATAACTGCCAACAAGCAATGACCAACCACTAAAGAAAGAAAAAAAAAGTGAAAAGATACATAAATGGAATAAAAGGAAGATCCTACAACCTAGAAAAATAGACTCTCCCTTAAAAAAAAATGTCCGGAACAGGAATCTAAAGTGAACCAAATCATTCCCCTGAAAAAGCCCAAACAGGGCAAAAACATAAACGTGTTTGCATAGTGAATCCTTTATTTCATCATATTTCAAGCTCTACTCTAACTCAACTTGATATTTAATATCGAATGTATCAAGCACTTCATGAAAAAAAAATCACATATTGGGTATTATTTTATATTTTATTGTATTCCTAATTTGTATTTTGTGTGTGTGTATATATATATATATATATATATATATATATATATATATATATATATATATATAAATAAGCTGGTGACCACAGGGGCCCAGCCTCCACAAACATTTGCAGATGAAAAGAAGGAAAAAAACAACTGAACAAAATAACTAAATATGAAAGTAAGTATAAACCTTTCTGAAATTTTCTAGGGCTTAGCCCATGGATCTTGCTGTATTTCTAGACCCTTATCTTTTCCTCGGTATGGGCTAGTATAGATCAGTACTAAAAAATCATTTTAGGGTCCAGTAAATAAAAACCAGAATAACTGCTGAGTGCATTTTAGCAAAATTAGAAAAAAAGTATCTGCAATCTATCATCACTAATATATAATACAGGAATCCCCAGATTAATGCTGTGGTCAAGTTCCTAAAAACTACTACTACGACTAAAATAACATTTAATGAAACCAATTTTACCATTGAGTCAATTAGAAAAATAGGGTTTAGTTTATTGTAGAGTAGGAAATTTGCATCTAAATTATTTCACTATTCCATCTACAATTTTTTATATCTTTGTTCTCAACAATGTTATAATGGAACAATGTTAATATAGGAGTTCCTGCAATCTATATTAGATGATTTAACATCTCAAGAATATCTTAGCAAAAATAGAGAAAAAACAAGCTGTAAGTGGAAAGTTCGTTTCTGTGAATGACAGACAACATCTGTCAGTAGTTCTGGCAGCATAAATAGACATTAGCATTTATGGATGGATTCAATACATTGCTTTGATGTTTGATGCCAAAGATTGCTTCTTAATAGGGGATAATGTATTATATCTATTAATACATATCAGCTGTCATGTCATTTCAAAGGTGCATATATATTTATGGACACTCTTGATTTCTTTTTTGCCTTTACTGCAAAGATTGATTACTATTTTTGTCTTCCAATAGAAAGAGATAATCATTGACTTTTTGTCAGTCTTAGACACTAAATTCTTAAGCTCTAGTAAAATAGCAAACTTTGGAACATACCACACCAGCCAGTAAGTGAATCACTGTCAATAGTGCTGATACAATCATACAAGATTTCAAGAAGACCCACACACAAAAAAAGCATTGATAAAATTTTCAGAGGTGTTTCCCCTGCAATTGTTTAGTTTTCCTACATAGCAGTGATTCTAAATGTGGGGTACATATTTTGTGTTGTGGAAACTAAGTAGATGCCTGATATTTACTCTGAAGATATTTTGTTGTTTGATGATTGATCAATTTTTAGTTACTTCTCTCACCTATTGTTGAGCAGTGATTGGTGAAAAGTCTAAATTTTCTAAGAAACTATCATCACAAACTAAGTGTCCAATTTAACACAAACTTACATTGCAAATTGAACCATCATCTGAAAACTCATTTTGGGTGGGAATTAAAAAAAAAAACAGAACAGTTTTTTCTAAACATAATGAGTAATTGATTTATCAACTTACTTATTATATTTGGAAACATATAACTCCCTCACTTCTCATTTCAGCAGGAATATTCAGCAAAAAAATCACATGAACATTTGAATTCATTTATCACCTTTTTTTTCTGCCACTGTTCCTAAAGTTCTGGCCAATATAGGCTGAATAACAAAGGTTATGCCTATCTTTTGAGCCATTGGGATGGTATATGCCTTCAAATACAGTCTTTTTAGTATATACAAGGTATAAGATATCAACACTACAAACAAAAATTGATTTTGAAAAACTCATTCTAATTTAGATATTAATTTTCAAATATATTCAAGAAAATATTCAAATCACTTGAGATCCCCCTGCAGATGTTTCAATCAGAAATATCGGATGAGCTACAAAACATGTTGAGTAATCCAAATAGGGAAAGTAATAATAGGATTAAAGATGAACATTGAAACTTATAAAATAAACTGAAAACCAACTAAGAATTGCCGAGTGCCAGGGAAAGAACAATGCTATCAAAAACTTCAAAAAGTAGAGAAAGATAAACCTGAATTCAAGGGCAAACCAGAGTAAAGGATACTATACAAATAAGCGAGCAATAAAAATGGACACTAATCAAAATAGAAGGACAAAAAATGGATTAAAAGTTAAACCAATTGGTGCCCATGGGACAGTAAACACAGTAGGAGACACAACATGAAGGGATGAGATGTTAGTGTCCGTTGGTAAAATATGGCAGAGATAAGTGAATCTATGGGCTGGGAGAACAGAGGAATCAAAATAGCTGGTGAATATCTAAGCAACCTAAGATTTGCAGAGGAAATTGTCCTTTTTGCAGAGAACCTACATGACCTCCAACTGGTAGATGAACTATGTAAAGAAAGCAAAATAGTTGGACTACACATGAACTTCAGTAAAACAAAAATCATATGCAACAATCACATTGAGAATAAGGACATAACTGTCAAAATTGAAGATGCAAAACTGGGGAAAGCAAACCACTTTATCTACCTAGGACAATGAATCTCCATGAAACCTTTGAAAGAAGAAGAGATCAAGCGAAGAATCACCCTTGGATGGCAAGCCTTTGGCAGAGCAAGCTCAACCTTTAAAAAAAGGCAATCCCAATAATCCTAAAAAGAAGAGTATACAACCAATGCATCCTCCCAATTGTCACTTATGGAGCTGAAACATGGAACCTAACCAAGAGACAGACTCGCTAACTGAGAAGTATGCTACGCACATGAGAGAATCATACTCAACTTTACATGGAGAGATCACAAGACAGCACAGTAGGTAATGGAGAAAACAGGTGTCCATGACATCATAGAATCTATTAGAAAACTTAAATGGCAATGGACAGGCCCTGTTGCAAAAATGACTGACAACCAATGGTCATCACGACTCACAACATTGATCCCCAGAGATCACATGCTGAACTGAGGCGGACAAAATACAAGATGGAGAGACGAACTGGCCAAATTTAGAAAATACTGGCTCTGCAACACCCACAATAGAAAATTATGGCAAATCGTGGGGAAGGTCTTTGTCCAATGACGGACGTTAAAAGACTGATGATGATAATAGTTGTTATGGAAAGAAATGGGGAAGGCAGAGGACAGTTGCTGCTACTGTTGATATTTTTTGCTGCAGTTTCAGACTAATTTTCAAGGTAAAATGTCTATGATTGAGGACTTGGCTACTTTTAGAAATTTCTCAGAGTCAATATGAACGTATAAAACATAAACGTAAAACATTGAAATATTTTGATTATATTTCCATTAAAATTAACATCAAAAAGTAGAAAGGTTTAGATTTTTTATTCATATCCCTGACACATTTCTATAATTTTTTCTCTGCATGATTTGTCAAAAACAAATTCTTTTGTCATTTTTTAAAAAGCAGTACTTGAACCTTCAAATATACCTCCAAAGTCACACTTATCTGAGATGAGATCTTTTCCTCTTGGTTTTTCCTTATGCACTCAGCCTCTATCATAAAGTAATTTTCATCTTTGTTGAAAATTATTTATGGAACTTTGAAAAAAAAATGATCTTAGAGATTTTTCATTCTTCAGATTAATCAATCCATCCAATAACTACCAAACCTTACGCTGGTATTTTTTAGATGATTTTATATGAAAGACCAATTTTTTAGATAAATTCAGATAATTTTAAAATAGCCAGTTCCAGTACATGTATGGAATATTGTGATTCATTTTTGCAAGGTATGGATATTGTGTTCATCTTATTGTAATCACAAATATTTGCTTAGTATTATGAAAATACTGCAAACAGCATATTTCTTTAAATCTATGATTCAATCTTAACGAATGTCACTGAAACATTGCATCTTTTTATTGGATTTTTTTCATTTCATTTTCTTGAGGTTTGCCGTCAACCCAGTCAAAAGATCAAGTGTGAAAATGCACTTATGGCAAGAGATACTCATTGTATTGTGGATATCGGTATCCACCTCATGGAATTAACAAGATTGCTGAAGGAATCTCTTTGAATGATCCCCAACAGCTTACAGTACCTGATATTTCCAAGCAGTCACCCATCTTGGTACTGACCAGGCTTAACTTTAATGATCATACAAGAACCAGTGTTTTCAACGTGATTTGTTAACAATATTTAATTGGATTTTTGCATTTAAAAATGTGAAAGAGAGAGAAACTCACCGATTCTGTGATATCCGAACGACATGGATTCAGTTGCTGGTTTTGTGGAAAGGAAGAGTGCTAAGAGACCAATAAAGAAGCTGATAAGATCACTTCCCAAGTGTAAAACATCCGTGAATAGCGCTAAACTATTGGATAAGATTCCTCCTGCAATAAATAAGGAAGAGTATCAATCAATGAGGAGAAATATTTGAAAAAAAGAGAGAAAAAAGTGTGGAGATATTTATACATACATGCATACTCATATATTTAATTTACATATATGCATGCATTTATATGCACATCATGTATTTGCATGCATTTATTCATACATGTATATATGTTATATGCATATATACACATGTATATCATGGATTTTCTGATCAATATTAGAAATAAAAATTATATGGCAAACAAATTCTTTCAAAAAGATGAGCTTAAAAATAAAGCCAGCTTGTTAGAATCTAACTCTTATCTTTTATATTCATGTCTTGACTCATATGTTCTTTTGATACTTTAGCTTATATGTACCACCTGTTTAATCTCACATGATAAGAGTTGTATTTTTTAGTGAACAGATTTACAGTGAAGTACTGTAAGATCTTAAACTATATATTTCTTGGTTAATTTCCAATGAATGTGTAGCATATATTCATAGGTAATTAGAGCAATGTTTGCCAGATATTTCCCGTTTGGAATGTATACTTCATCAAAGTTGGTAAAAAATGATACATTGAAAATTAGATTTTAATTTCTTTTCAATTTAAGCATCTATCTCCAAGTATATGTTTTTATGCAAGAGGTATTTCAATGCTCCTTTGAGTCTCCCATAATACCCACTTTGGGAATCATTGAACTACAGAGAAAGGAATAATACAATTTCACCCGGACAGGTGTTTGTTTTCAGTGCTTTCAATTAACTTATCATTTTTTTATGTTCTTGCAGTAGAAGTGAGATAATTCTTCTGGGCCGTTATGTTCTATTAATTCTTAAATTCATATTAGAACACCTGATTGATAAATCGAGGGGAATAACTGTTGACCGAAATTCCCTCCCTTCCACCGTCATTTAATCTTTTACAAAATTTTATTCACATAAAAGTTCCATTACTTTTTATTCTATCCAATGAGGTGTTCTACTGTCAATTAGGATTGTTTTCAAGTAGTCCATGACATTATGAGTCAAGTTGGTAAGAAAGTTCCTGAACATTTAAATATAGATAGTTTGTGAACCTGTCCAATCTAAACTTCTGATAGCATTGCTCCCAGCCTTGAAAATCATTAGTTTCATTTGCATTGAAACATTTATTTTATCAGAAAAAATTGATTTCTTGTCAATAGTCAAGAAAATGTCTTCTGTATAATGTTAGCTGAATTGATTTTTAAAATCATTTTAGGAAAGTTAAATGTTAAATCAAGATGAGTAACTTTTGATTACTGTTACTTCCCTTGCACTTTTGGGTAATTCAAAAATCAATCCTATTCAATTCTATTTATAAAAGAGTTCTATTTTGAGAAAAAAATCTATTCATTGAAGAGTTCCAAGTGGCAGGGCTGGCAATGTAGATTTTTTTTGTATTTTCCGGGCACGGAAATCACTCCAAAATTCAAAAATAAAACTCAAAACATCTTAATCAGCAATACTGGACTTGCAAAATCAAAAATCAAAACATATCCAATTTGGCAATCTACTGTGGTATCAAACATTGCATGAATCCAAATTTTATTTCCCCAAATTAACTTGACATTTGGAGAAGAAATTATCAACCACACAACAGTTTATGAGTTGGTCATCAACATCCAGCCGGATGAGAAAGTGGACTAACATTGAAGTATCTGACCATAGAGTCTGAATGAGGATGAATAATGCCAGATCATTGAAGCCAATCCATAGATGACCAGCCAAGAAATGGTACAGCAGTTTAACTGTACTTGCCAGTGCCATTTGATTTGCATCAGCAATGATGAAGAGGAAGAACGCTAGACAAAGAGAGAGAGAGTGTGTGTGTGTGTGTTGAATAGAGAGAAAAAAGAATAGAGAAAGACTTTTAAATGAAAGAGCATAAAGATAGAGAGAATGAATGTAAAAGAGATAGGTTTGGTTAGTCATTCAATAAAAACCATTACATGATCAATGTCTCTTGGCAGCATGCTGTGTTGGGGATAGTCAAATAAAAATTAGAAAAAGGTGCAGATCAGTAAATAAGTTACATCTCTCACTTCTCATTAGATTGCTAAAAAGTCCAAATTTTCAATAATCAAGTATGAATGCTGCCAGACACAAGGGGTCCGATTTAGCATAAATTTACATTGTTAATTGGACTTCCCTAGGAACTTGTTCAGGGAAAATTTTCAAAAGACAATAAAGAGTGAATGTTTAAATTTTCTTCGAGTAACATTGGTACATAACACATACATCTATTAGATAGCCAGCTAGGCAGAATCACTTGACTGAGGTAACTTATGTTGGCAGCTTCTGATAGTGTAAAGATAGAATATGAAGAGAGAGAGAGAGAGTGAATGAGAAAATGAACCTATAGATTGAGAGAGTGTTGGCCAGCTGGGTGGCTAAAGTAGTTGCATATTTTTTTTCAGCACTGGTGTTTAGCATTCAAGCCTATGTAAAGGGTAGGATTTTTTCAAAACAGTCAGAAAAGTGATATAATACAATATTTTTGTAAGTCTCATTTCTCCCACCTGACCCAATTAAGCAAAATGAATATGGAGAAAGTGGGGGGGGGGCATTAAAATGGAAAGAGCATGAAAACAGACAGTGTATATTTTTATTTATTTTTACAGTTGATTTTTTTGCTCTTGAGTGAATCAATTGTAACAAAACTAACTAACCTTCCTTGGGGGATAGAAACCTCTAAATATTCAAACAATCATACCCTTCTTTACTCTTGAGCCATATCCGCAAGTGTTAAATGATTATTATGCAATGAAGGTACAAATGGAAAGTTCAAACAATTCTACCATTCCTGATTTATGCTCCTAATACTTAGCAACTCTCAACTAAATCTCTGTCAACCAAAATTATCAACATGTGTTTCCACATTTTTTTTTTCACATGATATCGGCTGGCTGGCTATGCAAGCGTCATGTACAAAGACTGTACCAATGGAGCTAGAGGACTAAAAATTTAAGCATTTACTCATTATCATGTCTTTGAAAATATTTTTTTCTTTTTTTATAAATTCCCCCCCAAAATATGTTTTTTGTCAGGGGTAATGTAAGTTTATGCTAAATTGATCCCTTTACTTACATTTGGCAGTGTTCATGCTTGTTTTCTTGAAAATTCAGACTTTTTAATGATCCAACCAAAGACAAGAGAAGTAACAGATTCATTGATCTCCCCTTTGTTCCAATTTTTTTATTGGTCACTCCCAACACAATATACTTCTTAAAGACATTGGTCACATAACGGTTTCTACTGATTGACTAACAAGACCTGTAATTCTGTTAATATTCAATCCAGACATACATGCAAAGCTAAGTCTAGTACAGCTGAATCTTGTATTCTTAATTCCAATGCATGGTTCTAATCTTGGCAACAGAACAAGAAACCCCTACTTCCCCAAAATTAAACTTCCCTATGCATAATCTTTGATGTAATCTTTTCCATTTTTAGTTTCTTTTGGATATTGTGTCCAGTGTCTGAAGAATACGGTTAACAGTCGTAAAGTGAAAAATCCAAACAAATATTTTTCTATTCTGAGGAATCTAAATCTTTTTGAAGCTAAATGGACAGAGATTGTTATTATGGCAGAATTTCAATCATTGAATAAAGATAGTGATTTTCTATATATAGATGCTTAATTATATCTATAGACATTTAGTGTAAACACAAGCACAATATTTACACATACACATGAATACATACATAATTCATATACACATTCATATGATTTACAAAATGTGTCCAAGGAGAAACCAAACTTCATCAAAAACAAGTTTATTGCTTTATCAACGTCTTATGAGACATGTCCTTCGTCCTTCAAAATAGGTCCCTCCACAATTGATACACCTTTCCTGGCATTTTTTCCCAGTTCTAAAATTCATTCTCGGAATTGTTCTGTAAAGAGGAGGACTATCCAAGACAACCTGCACATGGTGCGCACAATCATTGAGAAAGCCAACAAAGGAACCGATCAAATTAGATCAGTCCAAAGCCTTTGATAGGGTAGACCACTGCTTTCTTGAGTCCATCTTATCTGCAGCTGGTTTTGGCCAGGATTTTTGCTCCTAGATTCACCTCTTGTATGCATCCCCCTGCTCAGTGGTGGAGGTGGTGGAGGTGAATGGAGTTTGGTCGAGGCTCGATCAGTCCGTCAAGGTTGTCCACTTTTGCTGATGCTGTACATTCTTGTGCTGGAACCATTCCTGCATAAAGTAAAGGCAAATCCGGCCCCATGTGGAATAACATTGCCTGGCAGTCAAACGTCAGTCAAGTATACTGCCTATGTTGACGATGTAACCTTGCTTGTGACGAGCATTGCCGAGATTAGGGAAGTCAATGTAGAAATCCATAGGTGACGGTCACAGGGGCCAAAACCAACTATAAAAAGTCAGAGGGCTTGTTGCCGGACTCGTGCAGGGGCTGCCCTCTCTCCGGTCCCTTTGACTGACGGGCTGTGCAAGATACTCGGCGTCTGGTATAGTCCCAACCTCCAGTTGGAGAAAAATTAGTCGGAGGTGCCGGAGAAGGTTAAGAAAACAGTTAATCTGTGGACTCGGAGGAAACTCTCCTTTAAGGGTAGGGCTGAGATGTGCGTTTTGCACATCTACCCCCTCATCCTTTACCGACTCTCGCTGTTCCCTCTTCCGTGTACTACCCAACTAAAGTTGGAGTGCGCTCTGTTCAGACTCCTCTGAGGTCACAGGCAGCCCATGGTATCTTGCAAGATCTGTCAGTTCTAAGCTGTGGAGGGTGACCTAGGGATGCCAAACATCCAAGTTTGGCAACATACCTTGCAGTTGCCTTTCGGATGGGTCGGATGTGTACACAAGAAGAGGAGAACAGCTAATTCTGGGAGGAAGACGCCAGGAATCCTTTCCCAGCCTTAAAAAAACGTGCATTCTGATGGGGTTGAGGCCCGTTGTTTGCCCCAGGCAGAACGCTTTTTCTATATAGAATGTCACTACGCTCTGAAGGTCTTCTCATGGGTGAAGGAAGGCCTCTCTGAAACCTATTTGTTGACGAGAAAGGCATTATGTTGGATAATAGTGAGGGGGTCCATCCGAGACGAAATGGTTGAGGGGTTTGGTTTGACGAGGGGAGAGAATCACTTGGTCTGGCCTTGGACGCCTGGCTTGAGGTGCCTCAATAACAACAAGGTGTCCCTCACCTGGTTAGTTATTTGGAATGCTCTCTGGGTCAGCAAACGGCTTTTTGCAGCGGGACTGGTGGATTAACTAGAGTGCATTTGCTATGGTGATATGGAGGAGTCTATCAAGCACATCTGCTTTCCCTACAGTGTAGTACATCCATTGTGCAAACTGATTGAGGGCTACATGGTTCGCATCATTGGGGCACGTTTTTTTGCCCTTGATGCCAGCGCCATGTGTAGCAATATTTTCAGTTGTTAGAAAAGGACGCACATCAAGTGCTCATGTGCTTACTTGGCGTTATGAGAGTATTGGTTTAGACGACACGCCAGAAGGGATTCCACGAAGGCAAGCACAACTGGTCACATAATTTAAGCATCAGTTTAGGGTCGAGAGGAAAAGACTCCCTTGGTTGGAGTTCAACAAAAGGTGGGTGAGAATTGCTCAAATGTGCAGAGTGAGAGCTGCTAAACTAGAGTGGCATCTTTGAAGTCACTGGTTGAGTGATAAGAATTTTGGGGAACTGTATTAGACTTGTCAGCCCAGCCCAAGTTAGGGTAGAATAGATTTGTCCTTTCTTTGAGTTAACTAACTGTTCCTTAGCTAGGGAGAAAATTAGTATCAGTCCCCTTTAAATTTTTTTTTAGTCTCCCCTTTTTTTGTTTCGGTTACCCCTCCCTCCTCCGTAGATGACAGAAGGCAGAAATCTCCGGAGGATGTTGGAACTTAGAATTTTTTTTTTTTCTCTCTTTCGCCAACATCCACTTTTTTCGTCTGGTTAACTTGCTGTTCTGCAATATTAGGCTTTTGCAGGGGGTCACATACTAACTTCCTTTTTTAAGTATATATCATGCATCAGGTTTTTTTAAATTGTACATATCAATCATGTTTTATTTTTCCCCCTCACAAAAAATTGTAAATATGGGATTAGATAGGTTCATCATAGAGAGAATTTGGTATTGTGGTAAATGCAGTATGGAAGAAATCAAGAAAAAATGCATCATTTTGGTGAATGGAACTATAAAGTGAGATAGGGTCAATGCATGAGACTAGCTAAGATAAAGTTAGGAAAGAGAAGACCAGCCCTAAATCCCTACCACTACTTTTCAACCTTGTGTCAAATTTTTCTTCTTTTAGAAAATAAATTCTGTGTTCTGATATATATATTTGATTATATATATATATATATATATATATATATATATATATATATATATATATATGTATATATATACGTATATATATATATATGTATATATATATTAGATATTATATATACATATATTTGATAATACATATATGTATATATATATGTATATGTATATATATTTGATATATACATATATTTCATATATACATATATATATTTTTGATAATATATTTTTTATGTATATACATATATATATTTGATATATATATATATATATATATATATATATATATATATATATGTATATATATATATATATATATATATATATATATATATGTACACAATTTACCCACAATGCATAGCTCCTGGCAGTGGACTCTGGTTCCACATGGTACATTTTAATACACACTCACACAGCACACACCACTGATGATAGGAAGAATCCCGAAACATGTATGGACAATTTACTCATAAGGATTAATAAACCTTACCTCCAAACACCTTACTCCTGAGTCTGTCTCACTCTCTACAGTACACATCATGCCTACCTTACTGAGACACGGAGAAGGAACACATTCCTACTATAACCATCACTTCTGACAAGGACAACCATCCTAACACCACAATGGAATCCACTTTATCAGACAACATCACAACATGGTCAGTGAGACTAAACCGTAAAAAAGACAAAATTACCCGCTTTGAGTCACATCTAGACTTCTTAAAGTCCTACAAGGACAATAAACTTACATCCATGAATTTCAGGATCTCTTTACACCCCTCCATAGGGAATCAGGATGTAGATTTCCTTAATTTATGGAATAACAAGATTCACACACTTTCTATGGAACTTTTAGACGACATCATCCAATTTTGCCAAAAAACCATTACAGACACTCTCACTGATATCAGCAATTTTGAAGAGAAATTACAACAACACACAGACACAGAGGAATATGATGAAATACAGGAAGCTATCAACATCAACATAGAAGAAAGAAAAAAACAACTTAACCTCACCAAAACCAAAAAATACAACAAACTTAGACACAACACCACACACAGATCTGAGAATCCACAGAACATGAGAGCAGTTAAGAAACAACCCAACAAAAGAGCCATCAGGCCTCTGCTACCCACTCCCAACCAACTACCTACATACCCAACAAAAATCCAATGCCCCTACCAAATACAGATTTAACACTAGACACACAGACACAGGCTATCCAACAAGAATCACTAATACTGACAACAACAACATTTATACCCACACAAACAACAACTATAGAAATAGATACACGCATATGAACAAACAAAACAAAAATACTTACACTGGCACTAACAGTACTAACACCTATAACAGACACACACATATGAACAAACATAACATGAACACCTACACAAATACTAATATTACTGACACCAATAATGTGAACAGACACAGCAATATGAACAAACACAACCACAAAAACCATCATACAGGTAATAGGAACAAGAACACCAGGCACCATAAGGACCTCAGACCTACTACCCCTCATACTCTGCAAAAGGAAAGCCCTAAGAGAAGCATCCTTCCTCAACCCATCATATCGACCCATCCAAAGCACCCTGAAGACCTAGGCAAACATCCTGACCGGCAGGTAACCCCTACATCATCTCAGACACACACTCTACCAAAAAACGAGGAAACCCCCCTACCACCGAATATGAAAGGGGGGTTAGAAAACTTGATACCATCACTAGAAAGCAGTTTAGAAAACTTACTAAAAAATTACTACACATCATCAGAATTAAGGAAGACCCAGAAGGGAAAGTAATGAACCAGAGTAAATTTCGATTTACTAGGGACACATTCAAACTCCTTAACAAGGGCCTTAATTTCTGTCCCCGACCCCCACACTTTAACAATCACACCCTCAACAAAGATCTATATGACTTCTTCAGAAGGATCAAACTTAGAGCCCACTTTGGAAGAACAAGCCATGATAGCAACATCCTTGATTGGCTTAAAGACCCCAACAAATCCTTCATCCCCAAAAACATAGATACTACCATTCAAACTTTTTAGCTAGCCGTCAGAGAAGACATAAAAACCTACATCAACAACAACACACAACAATCCCTACCACATGATAACCTTACAACTAAAGAGTGAAAGGCCCTTAACACCAACTTGATCATCACAAGAGCAGATAAGGGTGGATCCATAGTCATCTGGGGTTTAGATGAATACCTCATAGAAGCAAACTCACAATTAAGCAACACAGAATTTTACAAAGAACTCCCCCAAAGACCTCTTTAACAAATACACAAACACAATAACCCAATCCCTAACAGAATTACACAATAGCAACATGATAGATAAAAGAACACAAAATATACTGAAACCCACTTCCACAAAACCCGCAAGGTTCTACCTACTCCCCAAAATCCACAAACCAAATAACCCAGGTAGACCAGTCATCTCCTCCACGAACGGCCACACTACCAAACTATCCAAATTTGTTAATTACTACATCCAACCCTTAGCAACACAAATTAAATCATACATACGTGACACCACAGACCTCCTAAACAAAATCAAACACATTACAGCAATCCCAGACAAAGCACTTCTAGTCAGTATGGATGTTAAATCTCTCTATTCCAACATCAAACATGATGAAGGTATCCTAGCACTTACAGAAGCCCTAAACAATAGAACTGCTAAAGAACTTAGCACAATAACAATTACCACTCTTATGCACCACATTCTAAATTTAAATAGCTTCAACTTTAACAATGGACACTTCCTCCAGGTGAAAGGCTGCGCCATGGGCACAGTAGCGGCCCCATCCTATGCTAATATCTTCATGGGTAAATTTGAAGAAACCTACATTTACCCAGAGATATATAATGACTGCATTTTTTATGGTAGATACATAGACAACATTTTTTCTTATATACGGGCAAAAAAGCCAAACTAGATAATTTCTTTATACATATAAACTCGGCACATGACTCTATTAAGTTTGACTTCACGACATCCACTGACTCCATAGCCTTCTTAGACACCCACACATACATAGATGACAACAGAAACCTCCAAACTACCCTCTACATTAAACCCACGGACACCCACAATTACCTCCACTCCAAATCAGCCCATCCCCAACACTTAAAAAGAAGCCTACCATTTTCACAAGCTCTTAGAATTAGAAGAATCTGCTCTACTAGTAGTGAACTTAGCAGACACAAACATAACCTAATACAATACTTCACCCAACAAGGTTATCCGCTAGATGACACTAAAAACTAAATAAAAAAAGCGACTGGAATACCCAGAGATGAAACTCTTATACTGTCCCACAATAACAAACCTAACCGCATACCCCTTATAACAACCTTCAACAACACACTCCCACCCTTAGCACACATCATCAATAAGAGATGAAACATTCTCACGATCAAAACAGATCTAAGAGAAACATTCACAGACCCATGTGTCATCTCCTACCGCAGACCCAAAAACATCAGAGACATGATTAGTAGCAATAATATTGTTAACAATAAAGTCGTACACAAGAATACACCTAGAACAATTAAATTCTGCACACCTTGCAACATAAGAAAGAGTCTATGTTGCAACCACCTCAAGTACACCAACACATTCACAAGTACTACCACAAAAGAGAGTTACCACATATATCACAATAGCAACTGCCACAGTAAGAACATTATATACCTTCTAGAGTGCAATAGATGTAAGTTACAGTACATAGGCAAGTCCGAGTGGCAATTTAATATTAGACTCAACAATTATAGACATAGGATCAAGTCAAAAGACAATCATAGCCCACTTCCCGTAGAACTACACTTTCGCACACCTGACCACAATTTTGCCACTGACGCTAGCTTCACCATCATAGAAAAAATAGAAAAAACTACTCCAATTGACATAACTAAAGTTCTAGATAAAACACGAAGACATGTGGATAAACAAACTTAAAACCCTATATCCTAATGGATTAAATACTAAACTGAACAACCCTCACCACACAGAACACTAATACACAAAACTCCTACCATTGATATCCTCACACCCACATCTAAGACACATTCAATAATGGAAGCTTCAAAGTCACCCAGACTCATAGGAAAAACTTCACCTTAGCCAGTTATAACCCCTATCCAAATCATATACATATATATATATATATATATATATATATATATATATATATATATATATATATATATATATATATATATTCTATATCATATATATGTATTTAAATATATATATTAGCCAATATATGTATATATATATATTATCTAATATATATATACATATATACATATATGCAATGCTCTTCCAACATGGAATGGAGCATTGTGGTGGACGGGGAATATATATGAGTAAATAAATAAATTGCTTCAATTCAACCTCACGGACCATCCAGTTCCAGGGAGGATACCACCGTCCGGGTCTGAAGGTAAGGTTCAGATCCTACTTCGTGGTGCTGGATGGGATAAGGGATTGTCTATAGCCACACTAGAGAGTTGTAATACAACGAAGCAGCTGTCTGTCGATCACACGATAATTAACGCTCCCCTATTGAGGATTATGCACTCTTTAAGTGAGGTAATTCATTCATTCAAAAGCTTATGCAATGCTCCTCCAACTTGGAATGGAGCACTTTAGTGGACGGGTAATATATATGCGTGAATAGATATATCGCTTAAATTTAACCTTACTGACCATCCAGTTCCGTGAAGTAAAGGGAGGATACCAGCCTCTGGGTCTGCAGCCAAAGTTTCGATCCTAACTCATGACAATGGATGGGATAATGGATAGTCTATAGTCACACTGAAAAGTTGTAATACAACGAAACAGTTGCCTTTGGATGACACAATATATATATAGATATATATACATATATTTGGCAATGTATATATATATATATTTAAATATATATATATATGTATATTAGACAATATATATTAATACATTTGATGATATATATATATATATATATATATATATATATATATATATATATATATGTACATTTGAGTATGTATATACATTTGATAATATATATATATATATATATATATATATATATGCGAAGGTGTGCGAAAGTGTAGATTCTAGTTGCCTTTTTTATTTGATTTTTAGTATCATCAAGTGGATAACCTCGTTGGGTGAAATATTGTATTAGGTTATGTTTGGGTCTGTTGAGTTCACTATTTGTAGAACAGATTCTTCTAATTCGAAGGGCTTGTGAAAATGATAGGCTTCTTTTTAGGATGGGTTGATTTAGAGTGGAGGTAATTGTAGGTGTCTGTGGGTTTAGTGTAGAGGGTAATTTTGAGATTTCTGTTGTTATATATGTATATGCGGGTGTCTAGGAAGGCTATGGAGTCAGTGGATGTCACAAAGTTAAAAGGGGCCTTTAACCTACAATAAATATATCCCTTAAATTCAGCCTTACTGACTGTCCAGTTCTGTAGCTCAGAGGTAGGACATCGGTGTGTAAGGCTAGAACTTAATTTCTCAAAAATCTTACCTGAGACTTTGAGGAAGTTAAAAACTTAGAAAAATAAGGGAGAATTATGATGAACAAATTTTTTTTTTTCTGCATCGCTGCGAACACCCATACCTAACTTACAAGAACAGATGGGATAGGTGCTAAGAGCCGTTGGAGCTCTAAGGCCACTGACCCACATCAGCAGTGGACAATCCACTAGACCCCCTTCCAACACGTCATAGGCCAGCGTGGCAGGGCATGATCCATCACTTCCTATGGTTTGCACACTGAAAATAATATCAGGTGTTCCTGCTGGGTCCTCAGTACCAAAAAGCCCAGCCACATCACTTGCTTTGGGTGGGAGTGATGTACTTCAAAAGTGACTACCCAAACTCTTCACCAAGAAAACACCTGTTCCTACTGAGTCAGCAATCCAACAGCGACCATTCAAACATATCACTAAGACAGTAACCAAAAGGACAACTTTATACTTAGGCACCTACAATGTCAGAACACTGTCAACTGACATGCACCTAACCGATCAAGAAAGTGAAATCAAAAATGTCAAATGGGACATCATAGGCATTAGCAAGGTAAGAAGACCCAGAGAAGAACTAATCTAACTGAGCTGATTTCTTCTTTACAGCTATGGAAAAAAGAAAGTGAAACAAAGTGGAGTAGGCTTTCTCATCAATAAGAATCTGAAAGTTAATGTAACTGGCTTCAAAGCCATCTCTGATCGAGTAGCTAGCGTCACCAGACAACTTTCAAAGTGATACAAACTCAATATAATCCAAGTCTACGCTCCCACTTTGCAATCAACCCAACAGGAAATAGACAACTTCTTTGATGACTTGAACTCCCTACTCCAAGACACGAGAAAACACTTCAATGTCATCATGTGCAGGTAAGACAAGGAAATGAAGATTGTGTTGGCAAATTTGGATACAAAGTAGGGAACGAAAGAAGAGAAGATCTTGTAAACTTTGCAACAGTTAACGGATTCAAAATCATGAACCCCTTCTTCGAGAAGGGACCCAATGGGAAATTGACTTGGAAGAGCCCCTATCACAAAACAAAGAGCGAAATAGACTACATCCTAACAGACAAAACAATATCGTCAAGGACATCCAAGTCCTAAATCAAGTCAATGTAGGCAGCGACCACAGAATGGTACGATGTAAAGTACAAATAAACACCAATAAAGAACGCAGGAAAATACTCCATACAAAACCGCAGCCTCTAAACATACCAAAAGAGCACGTTCAATCTTTCAAGCTCAAACTGAAAAACAGATTTAAAATTCTTACTTAACAAGACGACACCAACATCAATGAACTAAACAACAAAATGACAGCGTTTATGATAGAAGTTGCCACTATATTTAAACCAATGAGACCAGAAATCTTATGGAAAAATGCAGAGAACTCGAGCCGCCGACAACATCAAGAGAGAAAATTGAAGAGGCCGAACTAGATAAATTGATCAAGAAAAAACGAAGGGAAGACGGAAGAAAATACATGATGGAAGTCATTGAATCAACTCTTGAGAGAAGTTAGGGCTTCAGAGCTATAAACAAAGGCCTCAACTCTTGATGGAAGCAAATAACCAGCATACTCGAGAAAAATGGAAACCTAACAACAGACAGAGACAGGATTGTCGAATTTGCCAAAGAATTAAAAAAAAAATTCATTTATCCAAACAAGGACAACAAAACAATGAACACCATATGCAAGATGTGATCAATCAAAACCCGTGGGAAGTGAAACAAGCAATTAAACAGACAAAAAAAGGAACGGCCCCTGGACCAGACAACATCACCATCAACCTACTCTGAAGAGCGGGTAAAATCATCACTACGAAACTGGCCATTCTTTTCAACTTGTGTTTAAAAAACAGTCAAGTCCCAGACAATTGGAACACTGCTATCATAATGCTTTTATATAAAGAAGGAAACCCGAAAGACCTCAACAACTACAAGCCTATGAGCCAACTCAACTGCGTATACAAACATTTCACAAAAATCCTCATCAACCGAATCACCAAAATACTTGATGAAAACCAACCATGAGAGCAAGCTGGTTTTAGAAGAAGCTACTCAACTATGCACCCCCTGCATTCAATAAATCAACTGAAAGAAAAAGCAGCAGAATATAAACTACCACTCTCCCTAGCATTTATCAACTTCAAAGAGCCATACAACAGTAGAAATCCCTAAGGTCATGGAGGCCATCACTCGACAAGGTGTAGATCCAGGATATATTGAAGTGCTAAAACATATATACAATCACAGCAGCTCCTTTATCAGGCTACATAAAGACTCATACCCCTTCCAGCTCCAGATAGGAGTAGGACTAGGTGATACCATCTAACCCAAACTCTTCACATCCTACCTCGAGATGATCTTCAGAAGATTAGACTGGGAGAGCAAAGGGATTAGAATAGACGGTGAGTATCTGAGCAACCTCAGATTTGCACATAACATTGCCCTTTTTGCAGAGAACCTGCATAACCCTCAACTAATGATAGATGAACAAAATGAAGAGAGCAAGAAAGTCGGCCTATACATGAACTTCCGCAAGACAAAGATCACGTGCAACAACCACTTAGGAGATAAAAACACTGAGATCAAAATCGGGGACACAGAACTGGAGAAAGTATATCACTTCATCTACCTAGGAAAACGAATCTCCATGAGACCCTCAAAAGAAGATAAAATCAAGCGAAAAATTACACTAGGATGGCAAGCTTTTGGCAAAGCAAGCTAAACCTTCAGAAATAAGAAGATCCCATTAATCCTAAAAAGAAGGGTATATAACCAATGCATCTTCCCAATAGTCACTTATGGAGCTGAAACATGGAACCTAACCAAGAGACAGATCCGCAAATTGAGAACCATGCAACATGCACATGAAAAATTATGCTGGGCCTCACATAGAGAGACCACAAGACAGCGCAGTACATCTGGGAAAAGACAAGAGTCGGGGACATCATAGAATCCATTAAAAATCTCAAACGGTATTGGGCTGGCCGTGTTGCACGAATGGTAGACAACCAATGGACATTGCAACTCATGACATTGATTCCTCGAGATCAACTGCGGAACCTAGGCCGGCAAAATATCAGATGAAGAGACGAGCAGGACAAATTCAGAAAGTACTGGCTCTATGTCCAACAACGAATGTTAAAATACTGATGATGATGATGATGACACACATATTTGAAAATACATATATATTCGATAGTATATAAATATATATTTGATAATTGTTATATATATATATATATATATATATATATATGTATCCAGTGACATGAATTTTTTAACGTTAGATGAAAAATGAAAGACTCTTTTCGACTGTTATAAGAACCTCCCCCTACAAGCCGATGAAAGATGAAATTGAACCAGATAAGTAGACCTAAAGTTGCCACATTTTTCTCTTTTTCTGTCTATTTTTCTCATTGTTCATTCATTCAGTTGAGTTGTTTGACGATTAAAATGTATATTATACTCCCCCCACCAATCTTCAAAACTGTTTAACATCTACAAAACCTGTAAGCAAGAGTGAGGCTTCAATATATCTAAATGTACATAAAATTTGACTGGAACATTTCACTAAACCCCAAAACAGATAGATCTGAAAACTGAACAAAAAAAAAACAATAGAAAGGGAAGACACATTCTTTCCCCCAAACTCCAGCTTGGGGTAGACCGGCCATAAAACTTAGATTAAAAGACAGAATATCTTCAACCATCCTAGTGATAATTTCTTGCTGCTTGTAGTTGGTGAGACCAATGAATTCTCTAACAATATGAGGTGAAAAATGAAAAACTCTTTTCGATTGTTATGAGAACCCCCCCCCTTACAAGCTGATGCAAGATGAAATTGAACTTGATGAGTAAACCTAAAGTTAACACATTCTTCTCTGTATTTCACTCATTTTTCATTCATTCAATTTTTTTTTTCCAAAAAACCATGTCAAAAACTTAATAATTAAGGGAGAGGTATGCCCGTAAGTGAATTACCGTTCTGGCTGAACAAAAACTTATAGAATTCCATAAGACATGTGAGTATTCTGCAGCACGGAAGTTTACCCCGTTAAAGATGCACATAATCTAAAATAGGATATGAGCTCGGTTGATTCACCCTGGTATATATGTAAAATGAAAAAAAAAAAATCAAAAAAATTTTAAAAAAGAAAAGAAAAGAAATAATAATTCTATATACCTTGAGTCATACCTTTTCAGATCTTTCACTCCAAATCCTTACCCTGTACAGTGCTACGTACACTTAGACCTTAAGAGCCGGTGACCAATCCACCAGACCCCCTGCTAACACGTCATGGGCCAGTGTGGCACGGCATGACCCAGCACTCCTCATGGTTTGCACAATAAGAATCATACTGGCCAGGTCTTCAGTCCCAAAAGCCACATCACTTGCTTTGGGAGGGGATGATATGCTCCAAATGCGACTACCCAAACACTACACTAGGAGAGCGCCCGTTCCTGCTGGGCCAACGATCCCAAAAGACCCAGCCACATTTCTCACCTTGGGTGGGACTGATGGGTCTCAACAGTGGCCATCCAAACAAAATCCAAACAGAATCCTTAAACCCAAACAAAACCCAAAAACCCTCAACAAGAGAACACTGTTATACATCAGCACTTACAACGTCAGGACACACTCAATAAACTCTCACCTGACCTATCTAGAAAACAAAATCAAAGACATCAAATGGGACATCATAGGTACTAGCAAAATGAGAAGACCAGGAGGAGAACTAATAAAATTGAAAAGTAAACATCTTCTCTACAATTACAGATGAGAGAAGGTGAAACATAGTGGAGTAGGCTTTCTCATTGATAAAGACCTCAAAGACAACGTGGTAGGCTTTAAAGCCATCTCAGACCACATGGCTAGTGTCACCATACAACTCTCAAAGAGGTACTAGCTAAAGGTCATCCAAGTCTATGCTCCCACTTTGCAATCAACTGAAGAAGAAATAAACAATTTCTATGATGACTTGAACTCCCTACTACAAGATACCAAAGGATACTTCAATGTCGTCATGGGAGATTTCAATGCATAAGTAGAACAAGGAAACAAATGCTGCGTCAGAGAATTCAGATACAAAAGACGGAACGAGAGAGGTGAAGATCTTGTAAATTTTGCAACCACAAACAACTTCAATATCACATATATATTCTTCAAAAAGAAAACCCAATAGAAAAAGGACTTGGAAGAATCCAAACCATGAAACCAAAAACGAAATAGACTACATCCTGACGAACAAAAACAACACCATCAAAGACATCCAAATCCTAAACCAAGTAAATGTTGGGAGCAACCATAGAATAGTAATATATAAGATGCAAATAAACACAAATAAAAAACGCAGGAAAATGTTCCACACTAGACCGCAGCCACTAAATGTACCAAATGAACTCACCTCAGCCTTCTAGCTAGAATTGAAAAACAGATTCGATATCCTTACCGACAAAAATGACACCAACAACAAACTTCTCAACAAAATAACAACCTCTCTATTAGAAGCAGCCAATATGTTCAATCAAAGAAACAAGTAAAATCTCAGATAAAACCTGGAAACTGATTGAAAAGCGCAGAAACCTCAAACAACCAACAACCAAAAGGGAGAAAATAGAAGAAACCAAACTGAACAAAACAATAAAGAAGAAACTAAGAGAAGACAAAAGAAGGTATATGGTGGCCATCATCTAGACCAATACTGAAAAATGTGGAGGATTTAAAGCAATAAACAAAGCTCACAGTTCAGGAAAGAAATAGATAACTAGCATTCTTGAAGCAAATAGAGACATAACAACAGACAGAGACAGAATAGTTGAACAGGCCCAAGAATTTTACCAAGAACTCTACTCTTCAAAACACGGACAATACACCAATGACCAGAATACACAAGATGCCAACAATCAGTCTGAGGATTTCCCCAAAGTTACACCATGGGAAGTAAAGCAAGCCATCAAACAAAGAAAAAAAAGGGAAGGCCCCTGGACCAGACAACATCACCATCGATCCACTCAAAAAAGCTGGTAAAAGCTTCAACAGAAAACTACCTATTCTATCCAACGTGACTAAAAGAGGGTGAAGTCCAAAAAACCTGGAACACTGCTATCATGAAGCTTCTATTTGAAAAAGGAAACCACAGAGTCCTCAACAACTGCAAACCTATAAGCCTACTCAACTGTATGTACAAACTTTTCATGAAAATCATAACCAACCCTATAACTAAATCACTAGACAAAAATCAACCACGAAAACAGGCTGGATTTAGAAGTCACTCAACCATATCAGATTTATATACATATCTGATATTATATATATATATATATATATTTGATATTATAAACAGATATACATATATATATATACCTATATAATCAAATATATATATATATTTGATGATAAATATACTTGATGAAATATAAACATATATATACTGGATGATGTATACATTTGATAATACATAGATATGTATTTGATGATATATATATGTATTTGATATTATGAATATATATGTATACATATATATTTAATGAATAATGATATACATATATATATATATATATATATATATATATATATATATATATATATATATGTATGTATGTATACGTATTGGATAATAATACATATATATATTCTGGATATAATATACATATATATATATATATATATATATATATTGGGTAATATATATATATATATATATATATATATATATATATATATATATGTATGTATATATATATATATATTGGGTAATATATATATATATATATATATGTATATATATATGTATGTATATATATATATATATATATATATATTACCCAATATATATATATATATATATATATATATATATATATATATATATATATATTGGATGATATATATAAATATTTAAATATGTATATATATTGGTTGTCATTCGGGAATATGTAAATATTTTCTTAATATATTTTCACAACTTTTGTTGTGTGAGGCAATGTTGCCAAGCTGGGCTGCCAGTGGCAGATTCAATGACTTTTGAGATTTGTCATTTGATATCATTCATAATCATTTTCTGCCATTATTTCACCTTGAAGATATATAATCAATCTTAAAAACCTTAAAGGTTAACATTATTTAATTTTGTGTTTTGATAACAAGATTTAGTTAGAGAGAACTTCAAATCAATTTTGTCAAACTCCGGTATAAATCATTTTCTTCACACCCCATAACAGGGACAATCCTTACCTAATTTAGGAGATGTAAACACTTCACTGGCTACATAAAGACTCTGAACCCTTCCAGCTCCAAAAAGGAGTAAACAAGGTGATACCAGCTCACCCAAACTCTTCACTGCCTGCCTCAAGATGATCTTCCAAAATCTAGACTGGGAAAATAGAGGAACTAAAATAGACGGCAAATATCTAACCAACAACAGCTTTGAAGATGACATCGTCCTCTTCGTAGAGAACTTACATAACCTCCAACTAATACTAGGTGAACTAAACAAAAAATGCAAAAAGTTGGCCTACACATGAACTTAAGTAAAAACGAAACTCATGTGCAACAGTCAGATTGAGATTAAGGACATGAAAAAACCGGGGAACGTAAACCACTATCTAGGACAACAAATCTCTATGAAACCAGCAAAAGAAGAAAAAATCAAGCAAAGAATCCCCCTAGGATGGAAGAGCAAGCCCAAACTTCAAAAACAAGACAATCCCAATAATTCTAAAAAGAAGAGTGTGTTACCAATGCATCCTCTCAATTGTCACTTATGGAGCTGAAAAATGGAACTTGACCTTGAGACAGACTTGCAAACTGAGAAGCATGCAACTGGCACATGAGAGATTCATGCTCAACCTCATATGGAGAGATCACAAGTCAGCACTGTATATCAGGAAAAAACAGGAGTCCGAGACATCATAGAATCTATTAGAAAACTTAAATGGCAATGGGTAGGCCATGTTGCAAGAATGACTGACAACCGATGGACATCACAATTCCAAACATGGATCCCCAGAGATCACACAAGAAACCGAGGCCAATAGAACACAAGATGGAGAGATGAACAAGACAAATGCAGGAAATACTGGCTCCGCTACGCCCATGATAAAGAAGTGTGGTAGATCCTGGGGAAGGTCCATATCAAATGACGGACGTTGAAAGACTGATGATGATGATGATAATGATGAAACACTTTACTTGTTTATCCCATCATGTTAAACCAAACCAATAGATGAAAAATAGCATTTCTCTACTTTGATTTGGATTATCAACCATGGTATTGCTAGGCTGTTCACTTACCAACTGGGCCAAACTGACAAGTTTTATATATCTTAAAATTTTTCCAGTTGGAATAAAAGTTGGTTTGGAGTTTGATCCTGCAGCAACCAGGCTTGTTTTGATTATATCTTTATGATAGTAGTTATATTTTCAATATATCTATTTCCAAGAGATTTTTTTAAAAAGTTCATTTAGACCTTCTTTGTGATACTCTGAAGACATTAAAAGTTGGATTCTACACAAGGAAACATCCGAATCTTAAAATACACTTGAAAAATAAGATCTAGCATTTAATGATGAGTATTTTATGGTTATTTAAATTTAGCAATTGAAGTACAGCATGGAATCAGGTAATTTTGTAGTCCACATATATTAGTTCTCCTTGAAGAATTTTTTCCCTTCAATTTCAGATATATTCACTCCATTAGACTTTTGAAACGTCCAAAGAAGAAAAAAAGTTTAATGTTTTACAAGTAGGATTCTGTTCATTTATTTTTTAATACTTGTAAGGATATATAAGTGATTATATAATGCTCCCTTGCAACTACAATAATGCTAAACTGGATACTTAATTTCTGCCATTTTTACTGAAGGACAGCTTATATGACCCTATGCTAAAAATAGCACGAGCCGAATGATGTCAAAAAATGAAAAGAAATAAGAAAATTTGTACAAAGTAAAATCCAATCAAAGGGAAGATAATTCATATAAGTGGTATTTCTATCTGTATGGCGGAAAATTAAGTCCCCAGTTCAAGGTTATTGTAGTTACATGTTAGCAAGGGAGCATTATATCATCACTAAAAGTGATGATATCCTTACTTATATTAGCAAATAATGTGTTTCAATCCTTTATCCATTAATGATAATAAAGATAGATTTATTAAAACAAGTAGAACTTGTATGTAAACAACAAAAATATGGTGCTGATAGTTGGTTGTAGGAATTGAGTTTAAAAGTGTGAATCAGCTTTTGCAAATCTATGAAGTCTTTGCGGTCAATCAGTACGGACAGCTCTGCATAAACTACTCCAAATGGCAATGATGGGTGAGTTTGATTCTCACTGAAGGCTTACTCTTTATTTTCAAATAGGCTCTTATATGTTGCCATGGAAACGATGGCTCAAATTTAAAGTTGTATGAAAACAACTAAAATAGAAAATAGTGAAATTTAATAGTAAAAAAAAATATATTCAAACTTTTTAATTCACATATCCAATCAGTTGTTGGTAGGACTATGTAGCAAATTTTCTCATTATATTTACTATGGCTGAGTGGTAGATTTCTTGCCACTGGTTCAATAGGTCATGTTCCAATCCTATGACCAGTCATACAAAAGAATTTAAAGTACTCAGTGAATGGACCACAATTGAGCAACTTCTCTCCGAGGTTAAGTCTTACTGCCAAATCATGTTGGATGTAACAGTTCCTGTGAGATCACCAACGATATGTCAATCCTGGTCAGTACATGAATATGTGATTACTGGGGAACACTTATTCTGTACATTAATTACTTGTTAGACTGGATTAAATGGTAATCCATGGGCACAATATCTGCTGAAAACAGCGAATGTGTCAAAACCTTCCTGCCAAGCCATAAGAATTTTTTTCCCTGGTCACCTGAGAAACATGTGATCAAGTATAATCCTAATAGAATAAAAATCTCCTCTTAACTAAAGCTGGACACTTTTGATTGATTGCTGCCTTCAAATGTGATCTTTTTGATATAATCAACTTCTAATGTCTCAAAGACATAGATGGAAATTATATTTTGATTTACTTGATATTTTAACTTTCTGTATTTTCCACAATAAATCATAAGGTTATGCATTAAAATCATGTACCCCCCCCAAAAAAAAAACAAGCTTTAATTCTTAAATCCACACATGAGAATATGAATTGTAATTCAAGGATGTAAGTTTTAATCAGAGTTTTTATTTTTTATTTTTATTTAAATTATTTTACAGAAGTGTTCCATTTCTTCAAAATCTTTTTTTGTCCAGGAGTTCCACTGCAGTTACAAGCAGTGTACAAATCTAAGTATCAAAGCAACCATACTAACTCTTGAATACATGATATTCATGTTGGGACATAACTCCTGATTGAGATTATTCCTCTTTGACCATTGGGTGAATTTTAAAAAAAAATTTCAATTCAATTAGCTGGAAAATTTCATTATTCTATAATTCTTTTCATTGAAGAGTTCTACTGTCAATACACGTGCTTATAAGACGTCCATGAATTTCCTCAACACTGACCTATTTGGAAGCAGCTATCAGAATAAAACTTATCCAACCCTAAATTCTGACTCTGAGAATTCTGGGACCCTGACTTCACAACCAAAACATCAGCAATTGTACTTTGAGTGGAAACCCCCAGGAATCCATTTAAGTCATATGGACCATATAAACAAAAAAGTTTGCATTACAGAACAATGTTAGTATATCACATTGTTTAATTGATGACTGCTTTTTTATGTCACAGACCTAAGTCAGAATTAATGTAAATCATGGAAAAAACAATGCTAATCTCTGATTTTATAGCCTAGACTCACTGATAATGCAAGATCATAATATATCACATACAAGAACCATAAATGTCATCTCATAATCAGTCACAGGAGTGGGTTTCAGGGGAGAACTAGGTATATGGTAAGGTAGGGTTTTGAGAGCTAGATCTATGGTGATGTCTTCAGTGGTAGATATTTAACATACAGAAGACCTGGAAATTGAGAAGTAAGTGTACACCATACCCTGATGTCCCCTAACCACCAGTTTCTTCACTGCTCATAAAATATTCAAACATTTTATCTTCCAGTTCCAAATGGCTGACCTGCCGATCATAAAAACCAAATTCACCGGATAACTAATGATTATGATATAAATATCCTAAGCTTAGTAATTGTCCTTATCAGAGGTTCAGTGTCACCCTCAATACAAATGAATTAGATAAAACACTGGCACCTAAAGTGTTCTAAGCTCCTGCACCTAAAAAATCAGCATTGTATCCCTTATCCTTATTTATTGTCACTGATTGCTAGGGAGAATTATTGATCCCAAAAGAGTCACTAATGGATGGCTGGATAGTAAGGAAAATAGTGACTGTTGGATCAATATATTTTGATGAGAAATATTGGAAGCTTCACACACAAACGTTTTGACATTGAACTTTGTACAACATTCCAACTATTGATTTAGTAAGTACAAATAAGTTTACTCATACTGAGAGGAAAGTTATCTCAATAGATTTAAATGTATATGTTTATATCTTTCACAGTATTATGAAATTTATCACTTTGAAGCTACTGAAAAGCATGGATATTTTTGTCTTTCTTGTGCAGTATTGTTTATAGCATGGTTTGACTTTGAATCCATAAAATGCTATCTGTCTTGTTCAATGATTTTTATAACATAATTGGTGTTAGAAGCGATGAAAGCACTGACATCAGCAGAATTAATTCTCAAGTCTAGAAGTGAACAAATAATGTCGGAAACAGGCTGGGTCAGAATATTTTAGCTCGGCATATTTAGATCTCAGAGAAAAATAATTACTTTGCTGCCAATATTAGAAACTATCAACCAAATCTGTCAACATAGGTTTCTTCAGTTTTCATGTGAGTCTGTCAGTGCTGGCTATCTGTGTATATGTCATATGTACGGACTGCGCCAATGGAGCTAGAGGGCTGGAAATTTCTACATTTACCTCTTATTATGTCTACAAAAAAAGTTTTTCTGTTTTTTGGTGGTAAATCTTTAATATGAGTTCATCCTAATTGGTCCCCTGAGTTTATGTCTGTGTTCATGCTTGTTTTTTTTTTTGAAAATTCTGATTTTTAATGATCACTGCTCAGCAAAAGACAAGATAAGTAACATTCACTGATGATCCCCCCTTTTTTCAATTTTTTGATTAATCACCCCAAAAATGACGTGCTGCCTAAAGACATTAGTCACATGATAATTTCTATTAAGTGAGCAAGTAGATTTGTTTGTATTTCTTTTGTTATTAGGGATTCTTTGAAATGATAATATTCATTACAAAATGAATCACTGTAAAACTTGAAAAGATAATTCAAACATACATGAAATATTAAGCAGAAGATCAAATGCTTTTCCAAATAAAACTATTGAAAGTTGAAAGGAAACTGTTTCATGAAATGATGTTCTGGATTGTCTTGTAATATTCTTCCACAATTACACAGGAAACCTTTGGTATTAGAAAGTGATATATATTTGATAAATCTTGTTCACTATTTAAATAGATATCTATGTACTATAATAGAAACCCTCTTCTACCAGATAAATCATTTATTGAACTTTCTTTCATGGTCAAATATCCTTGATATGGTATCCGTAGATCATTTTGAAATAAAACATTTAAACGCATGAAATTGCCTGAGATTTCTCTTCAGTTATTACATACGACTACATCAATAAGAATAAGGCTACAAGTGGAAGATTCACTCACATGATTGCATTTTTTGCAGATTCAATGTGAATTGAGATATAATTTGGAGATAAAGATTTAATTTTTGGAGGTTTCTACATACTCAAGAGCCCTCCTCTCCCAAGGAGTTTGAATTATTAGGACATTGTGCTGTTCTAGCTGCTGATAGTGTCAACAAAGCCCTTTGAGTGAACACTACTATAATGCAAACTGTTCAGCATTAGGTCTGGAAATATTCATACTAATGATAAACCTTGTAAGACCCAAACCTGATTTTAATGATGAAAAATTGACTGTTCTAGATCAAATAACTGGGATATGACGTCTTGCAGCAATGCTTCACATCCATTTACAGACTACCATCTTTTCAAGCATTTCTAACTCCATGTCTTTG
>OY735205.1:72385494-72437994 GCA_963457665.1 Thysanoteuthis rhombus | reverse complement strand
CAAAATACAAGAATGAGAGATGAACTGGAAAAATTTAGAAAATTCTGGCTCCGCGATGCCCACAATAGAGAATTGTGCCGAATCCTAGGGAAGGTCTATGTCCAACGATTGACGTTAAAAAAATGATGATGATAATGCTGATGATATATATGTATACATATATATGTATATTTATATAGATATGTATACATATATATATATATATATATATATATATATATATATATATATGTATGTATGTATGTATATGTATATAAGTAAGGATATATATATATGTATGTATGTGTATATGTATGTATGTATTTATAATTGTATATATACTTGTATGTATATATATATGTATACATGTTCATGTACATATATAAGCATGTATGCATATACGCATATACGTATATATATGTGCATGTATACATATATATATATATATATATATATATATATATATATATATGTATATATATGTATTTATGTATAAAAATATATATCTATTTATGTATATATTTATACATATATGCATATATATGTGTATGTATATATTCATACGTTACATATATATATGTATATGTATATATATATTCATGTGTATGCACATGTAAGTATATATGTATATATATGCATATGTATGAAAATATGCATGTATACATTTATATGTGTGTACATATATATGTATATGCATGTATATATATATATATATATATATATATATTTATATATATATATATATATATATGTGTATTTATATATGTTTGTATGTATATACATATTTATTAATGTTTAGATTTATGTATACAAGAAAAGTAAGGTAGAATAAAGAAAAGTCTGGAAAGGTACAATACTGAAAGAAATAAAAAATGATTCCCAAAAGTTTTCAGTCAAGAAAAAAGGTTGTAGCCATCAATGAAGAAAATATATTGATAGATAAGGAGAGTAATAAAACAAGAAATAGAGAAAGAGAAAAATGGTTGAGAATTGATAGAGAGTGAATGAGAAGTGTTGGAGAATGCAGTGAACATGAGATATAATTGTAAAAGTGAGTGGGAGAAAACAAGGAGAGTGTTGAGTGAAATGTAAAAAATTATGACTTATAAATAGGCCCAGACTAAGTTGGACCAGTTGGTATCGGCCAAAAATTTTCAGGGAGCCAACAAAGGATGTTTGAATGTAATAGTAATATTGAACATTAATAGGGGCAAGACAATTTCGCTTGATTTCTCTGGTGCATTTCATGGATTTGTGTAAGGAAAAGCATTGAATGCGAGGAAGTGATGACTATTTTGAATATAATTGCTTGCCATTGATTGTTCTCTAAATTGTTCTAGTTCTTCATTCTCTTCTCCTACTTGTAGATTCATCATGTACAGTTTATACACATGTATATACCAATATATCAATCATATGTATTCAGCACTGATTGCAAAAATTCTTAATGAGCAATTTGAAACGTGGCTTATGTTTCCCATCTGGCCTTGGCTTATCACCAGCTCTTCCCACTTGCAAAGAATGAAGTTACTTGGAGCGAAGACAGGAAACAACTGATTGGGGGAAAGGGCCAAAAATGCAAAATACCCAAGAGAAAGAATGAAAGAGACATAAATGGAAAAGGCTGTTACTGCGAAGGAATGAGTCAAAAAGCAATTACCATATTTTCTGGCAGTGTTCAGGATGTTCCAGCCTCATGGACTCACCCCAGTTTTGATTGCAAAAGTTTTTTTAAAAAGGGAATAAAAGTAAGATTGGCCAGAATGTGTGTGAGAGAGAGAAAATGATAGATGAATATTGAATAAAAATAGACAGAAAGAAAAAAGTACGAAGGATAAAAAAAGGTGTATGAAAGAGAAAAATAAATTAGACTATGAAAGGAAGTTGGCAGAATGAAAGAGAAAAAAATAACAGAGAGAGAGTGAAAGAAATGAAATGAGAGAGAATGAAAGAATAAATGAGAGGAAATGAAGGGAAGAAATAACTCAGTGAGAATGAAAAGCACAGAGAGAGAGAGAGAGAGACATAGAGAGAGAAAGAGGAAATGAACAAAATTGTAAATGATAAAGATTATTGTTTCTATTTCAAACGCTTTCATTTACACAGTGTCACCAATTTAATGCTTTTAGCTATTGAGAATGTCCATGTAAAGGCTGACAGTGTTTTTTGGTGCATTTTGGAGTTTTTTGATGCTTTTCCAAGGTCGTTTTAGTGCAGAAACATTTTTAAGTTGGCAACTCTACGTTTGCATATCATGTTAGAGAGTTGGTAAGGAATGAATAATGGAGTGTTTATGAGTTGGTGGAAACAATAAAATGGCCAAAGTATAAGCTTGAACTGGAGGAAAATGAAATTTAAAGAAAAAGGCTATTAGTCACTTGTTAGGGAACTATCATGTGATCAATATCTTTTTGCAGCATTCTGTGTTAGGGGTGATCATTTGAAAAATTGTTAAAATCGGTGATCAATGAATAAGTTACTTCTCTAATTTTTTGTTGGACAACGATCGTTAAAATGCTTAAATCTAAATAAATAAATGTGAATGTTGCTGGACACAAAATAAAGGACTCATTCATCATAAACTTACCTTTTAGATAGAGCCCCCCCCACTAAAAACTTATTCAATGTTGGAGGTGGTGGGGTAAAAATTTGTTTTCTTTTAGTGTTGCAATTTTTGTCCCGCTTTCTCCATTGGTACGACTTATATGTGCAATAGATTGGCAAAATCACTTGAAAACCTGTGTTGACAGTCTTGGTTGATGGTTTCTAATTTTTTTTAAAGTAATAAATGACTGAATTCTTCTGGCCTGCATGGATATGGATGAAGACAAATTCCTTAATGAATTTGATTTGTAGGAATTCAATAGGGTTCATTTCATCTGCTTAGTATTCACATAAATTCTGAATTCCGTCTGTTCAGAACAGAATTGACTTTCTGATAGATATTCATCTTCTCGATTCTTTGATTTCTGCGTGAATGCATTTGCAGGAATCACCATTTGGCAGAGCTGTCAATTACAGACAATATGTAGTTTACAATTCAATGCTATTCCCTGGAGTTAGCATTATAGGAAGAAATGCTGAAATCTCAGTGAGTTGTTCTTTAAATGACCATGGGCATCTGGTAGAGGAGGGGGTATTTAGCTGCCTGGGTGAAAGACACAGCTTGATGATATAGACAGAATAGTGATATTTGAATCCATCTACCAAAACAACATAATTTTCTTCAGTTTTTTAGTGATTCTGGCTAACTGGCTAGCTATATGTGTCATGTGTTTAGACTATACAAATGGATCTAGAGGGCAGGAAAATAGCTTATTTACTCATAATCATAGCAAAAAAAAGACTTTTTTTTTGCAGCATTCATGCTAGTTGTTTGTTTTTTTTATTCATACTCTCTAGTGATCCAAGAAAAGGTGAGATCGTTCCTCGTCCCAATTTTTCAATTGATCACTCTCAACACAGCATGCTGTCGAAAGATAAAGGACAGGTGACAATTTCTACTGAGTGACTAATCAGTCATGTTTGTTATGATGATGATGTTGATGGTCATGGGAATATGTTATCTCCCTCCAGTAGCTTCACAGAAGCAAACCAAAATCAAAGTTGCTGCATATATTTCAAAATTTACCAAAAGTCTTAGTTTATTGCAATTGACAGATAAAAGTGAATCATTATATTCCAAGCAGGGGGGATAAATGATGCTTTAATTTTAAATACTGACTTCTAATCCAAGAGAGTCAGAATAAAGAAACTTCTGTGAGTGTGAGTGTGAGTGAGTGTGTGTGTGTGTGTTGTGTGTGTGTTGTGTGTGTGTATACTGCTTTCTTTCAAATGGTTTGTTAAGATTAGGGGTCTTCAACATGGGTGGGTGATTTATGATTTTTATGTGGGTGGTTGTTTGTTTTGAAGGAAACTAATTTTTATATTAGGGGAGCAGTAGCATGTAATTACTTCAAAATATATCAAGTGAGCAGTAAACAAAAAGATTTTGAAACACCTTGTTTATACCTTGTAAAGTATAGAATATCTATTCTATATCCATTCAAATGTACACATGTGTATGTATAGATAAACATTCATACACATATATCAAAACCATTTCTATACCCAGAAGCAATCAATCTGTGATCCCTCTTCATGAATAGCTTGTTAAATCTTGTAACAAATGAGATCTTCACACAAATTTCTCTCTTCCTCTCTCTCTCTCTCTCTCTCTCTCTCTCTCTCTCTCTCTCTCTCTCTATATATATATATATATATATATATATATATAGATACACATACATATACTCACACACACTGTGTGGATATCAATTTTACTGAGCTGATGGCCGAAAGATCCTCTACTACCCAAGATAAAATTAATTATTATTGTTCTTTCCTTAACTGAGATTATTATAACTAACTGAATGTCTACCTTATATGATTAAACAAAAAGATAAAAATTTGGTTTTGCTAACCTGACAGACACTATGTAAGGGTCTAGTTGATCATTAAACTTACATTTTAAATCAAACCCCTGGCAAAAATCTTGAAAAAAGTTTTTTGAATTTTCGAAAACCTATGTACTAAAAAACAGCTGCAGGGGGCCCATTAGTATCTGCAGAAAATTTGGTGGCCATTGCTTTAGCCATCCTTGAGTTATAATATCACTGTAACATATCTCATGAATTATTCAGACTAGTATCTTCATATTTGTTGTTTTTATCTCAAAATCTCACCTGAAAAACACATTGGATCGAACACTGTGATGTGAACAGGAAAATTATGATACCATTCATTTGTGGGATAAAGGCTGGTTCAATCTCAGGATTTCAGTCAACATGCGAATATCTTTGTTTTGAAAGTTTTGGGAAGAACCTTGCATCTTTTGACCATCAGTCCAAAGTGGGAGTATTGAGTAGCAGAAGTACCAACAATGGCATAACTTTCATCAAACATGATTATTAATTAACAGGAATTATAGGCCAGAGGAAACTTTGTACCCTTTCACATCTGTGCCCACTCTTGTTACACCTCTAGTTATAAAATCAATGTTTGATTTATTTTTCTGACATGCTTCCACTTTTTCTTTAATTTTCCAACAAAAAATTCTTTGATTACAACTTCACATTGTCAATTTTCTGAAAGACCTTTTGTTCTTTAAAGTTTATTCAGAGATGGCTTACATTGGATCTCTCACTGATCTTTATTCTTACCAATGATGTAAATATTTTGATAAGATTATCAATTAAATGTTGTTTGATAAAATTTGAAACATCAGTAACATCATTTTGAAATATGAAGTATAAGAGTGTTTGTGCAGAGCAGGGCACCCATTTGAATAAATGTTCAGAAAAAAAAGAAAAAAGGGTCAGAATCACATAATGGTTGTTTGCTCATAAAGAATAAATATAATTGTCAGACGTCAGTATCAGTTCATTTTATTTGTCAAACCTTTATTCTACTTGTAACTTGAGCTTTGTTAACAGCTATTCGTTGTAGCCAAATGCAAAAATCTTTTCCTTTTAATACAATGAAACTCTCATGTTTTTGTGCAAAGACTGATCGGATTATCAAGATTTTAATTGCCATGATTTGTTTTGTTCATTTCTGAGACATTGATGCAATGTAAGTTTGTATCCGCTTCAAAAATTTACACTTTTTAGTCGTCATTTCCCAACAAAATGAGAGAGAAGGAACTTATTCATTTACCCCTTTTTCCAGTTCTGATTGATCTACCCAAACATGGCATGCTGCCCCAAAAAAAACTTTGGTCTTGTAATGGTTTCTATAGAGTGACTAACCAGACTGATCTTTCTAATCTCTAAAAGAATTGCTCCAAAATTGCAGGGCTCCCAGCCAACTGCCTAGAGTGTTCATATGGTAAGATGCCCCTGGATTCTGTCCAGTCAGCCTTTGACCATTCACTATGAAATGAATTATCACATTTTAGATTAATAAATAAACAAATTTAGGATTAATCCATCATATACATATATAGATAGCTAGCCAATGAGGCAGAACCACTTAAAAACTGAAGAAACTAATTTTGACAGTTTTGGTCATTGCTTGATGGTTTTGTAATCAATATGATAATAGGAAATATTACCATTTGATCATCTTTGTAATTGTATTTGACATTACAAATCATAGACATTCAAATTTGTAATCTCCTTTCTAGGATGGCTGTAATCATCTCAAATTAATTTCAGAATGACCATCTACTGAATTCAATTCAGACAAACAAAGAAACAGACAGAGATGTGTTATATATAATGAATACATACAAAGGCATATAAAAGCATACGCACATAATGAATGAGGTATTACAATTTGATCAGCTTCATAATTGTATCTGAAGACACAAGTCATTGTTGAGTTTGAAATCTCTTTCCAAGGACAGAAGTATGTAATTGTTACCTCAAATTAAGCTAAAATTAATTGCACCAACCAACTAGTCTCAGACAAAGAGCGGAACAGAGAACCAGGCATTGTATAACAGACTAGCTTTCCAAGTGAAATAATGAATCACCAAAACCCATATATGCTGTTTCTTACTCAGTAAATCGAGTGGTGGTCAAAGTAAGATATCTTGATGAAAATGCTAGCTGTATGATTTGAATCATCAATTTCTAAAAAAAAAAATCAGGTTGGGTTAGTCACTTATTTGGGTGATCAATTAAACAATCGGAAAAAGGGGTGATCAATGAATAAGTTAGTTTTCCTGCCTTTTTTGAACTATGATCACTAAAAAGTACATATTTTCAAAAATAAGTGTGAATGCAGCTGCACATAAACTAAGGGACAAATTTGGCATAAACTCTCATTATGAATAGGACACTTCAATAAAAACCTATTTAAACGGGGGATTTTCAATGAAACAGAAAAAAACCCTTTTCTATTCTTATTGAGATGTGAATGGGTGCAAAATTTCAGGTTTTTATTATGAACGCTAAATCCAAAAAGATAGATATGAATGTCAGAACACATGAATAACTTAAACCAAATAGCAGTGATTAAACTAGTCTGTTGTGGGTACTGGTGGTTAATAGAGAGGAAATATAATCATATTGTAAATGTATTTTCTATAACCTAGAAAGGAATCATTAATCGACAAAATATTGAGGATTGAGATGTTGATATTTCTTGCTTGAGTTTAGAATTCTATTAACTATTGATCAAAAATATTGCCTCTAAGTGACTTTGATTAAAAGAATTCAAATTGAAGAAAAGGAACATCTTATGCTTTACAAAGTAGCTCTTTTAGAATCATAAATGCACTACAATGAATAATTTAAAGTAGGAGTAGACAATATGGTGCTTGTTGTAGGCACCCGTTGCACCCAGTTTTTTAATATGAAAATAGTTCAGTTCCAGCATTTTTGGAGTTGATTTTCATTATTTTATTTAAAATTTTTTCAAAGTAGACGTTTGCCATTAGAAATATTTCAATTACTGCGAAATGGTAAAATAAAAGGAGAAATTTTTAATGTATATTTTTCTATAAATAAAAAATTATTTTGAATTGACAATTTGTAAAATTCATATATACTCAAAGATATTTATCAAATCATGACATATTTAGCAGCTACATTCAAAAAGAGTATAAATAAGGTGACAGGAGTGACACTTTAAATTGAGAAAATAGGAAGGTCAGAATGCTGAGAAAATCTTGTTGTCATTTATATTTCCATAGAATTTTATAAACAAAATATAAGATATGGAAAGGAACTTCAGCTTCACATATGAGCACGAACAATTTATACCACAAAAAGCTCAAGGCATTGATTTGTGACTTTTATTGTCAAAAAAGAAAAAAAAATTCCAAATCATAATATGAAAGATTTTTTGTGAAAGTGTAATCAAGGGATTCTGAAATTGATGGTACCAACTCATTTAGGGGCTTATAACAAACATATTTTTTTACTATGTTGTCTAATTTGAAGTTATTTTTTTCCCTTTAAGCTCTGCTGGGAGTCCCTTCCAGCATATATATATATATACAAGTATATATTAAATGTTAAAATAGAGAATGATACATCATATTATGGAAATGAATTGGAAAATTAATGAAATCTTTTGATTTTATAAATTAAAAGAAAGATTCTTAATGAATTGATAAAAAGAAATCAAATTAAATTATATTAGAAGAAAAAAAATTGAGATTGAAAGCAAAAGCAATTTGCCAAGAATTTGTTTAAAATTAACTTCATTTGCCTCTAAAAACCACAAAAATGCTGAGCAAAAGGAAAAGCAAATCATTTGCTAGAACATCTGGCAAAAGCCAAAGAAAATGTTTGTTTTGAAAATAAAAAAGAAAATTATCGCCAAAATTAAAGACAAAAAGTCAATGTAATTGCACAGGATCTACTGTTGTCCTATTCAACTATGGAAGGAGTGAAAGGTTCAGCAAGTATGAAATCTATGATAACACAGAAATGGCAAGGGTCCATTGATGAAACAGAGAAAAATCAATGCTGTGGATTGAAGACCAGATTGAAAAACGTGTTCCACCAAGCTTAACAATGATTCTGGCAAAAACTAGAAGTCTGTTTGCAACTTTAAAGGAGTGATCAGAAAAGGATGGCATTTAGAAATTCACTGAGAGTCAAAGTTGGTTCAATAGATTTAAAAGAAGAAATTTGAAGTCATGTAAAAGAATTCGATTGAAAAATGAATATGCTCAGAATAAATTCTATTTATGACACCACAGGCATTTTCCATTGAAAAACATCTTAAATAGAATAAAATAGCGTATAGAATTTCCAGAATCTAGATGTTATTAACAAGCTATACCAATCAATCTTGTGAACCATGGTGGTGTTAGGCCATTCCCTGCCATGCTGGCCCATGAAATGTTGGAAGGGTCCAAGTAGATGGTTTTACTTGTTGGTGCCCATCACCATTCCAAGTATCATGTGGCAGGTTGCATTTGGTTACATGGTTCCAATCACAGGGATTAATTCCCAATCTGAACTTCTAATGCTTACTGGTAGTATTTGTTAAAATCTAAATTGAAATCTTTGTTTGAATTCATCTTAGGTATTTATATATTGGAGAGTTATATCGACAAAATTTGTTTCAGGAGATTTTATATTCTAAAGTCTTTCTGATTTTTCTTCGTCAGTTGTGGTTTTCAATCGATATACCCAAAGTTTTAGTATTGAAAATCTGAGTATGATTCGAATATGATTCAAGCATAAAAGAACCATCCACATTTTTGGAAACTTTCCACCCTGAGTGCTATGGCGGGTCAGAGCATTAACCTTTTCCCTGTGGTGTGGTTTTTATCTTTGAGGCATACCTCGACATCCCTCCTTTGCCCAGGTTGTAATCTATATCTACTGATATTCATTTACATGAGAGTGGTATGTCTGATGTTTACAGGTACTTATCAATGGCTACAGATTTATCCCTTCTTGTCTAAATTCATGATTGGCCCTCACTCTGAGAACCATGCAACGCACACAATCAGGCTCAACATCACATGGAGAGATCAGAAGATAGCACGGTATATTAGTATAGTAGAAAAAAACAGAAGTCCGAGATATCAAAGAGAACATTTGAAAACTCAAATGGCAATGGGCTGGACATGTTGCAAGAATGGCAGACAACCACAGGACATCACAACTGACAGCATAGATCCTAAGAGATCATATGCAAAATTGTGGCCGACAGAAAGTGAGATGCATAAGTTAGACAAATTCAGTACTGGCTCTGTGATGCCCATGATAGAGAGGTCTTGCGAATCTCGTCCAATCACAGATACTAAAAGCCTGATGATCATACCCATCAATATAAGATCACCAAAAGCTAAAAAAAACAACTTTTTTTCCAAAAATTAAGAAAATAACAATTTTAGAAGGGGTGTTAGTAGAGTACTCATGCCTGTGGATAAAGCAGTATTATTAAGAAGGCTGAAACACATAAATTCATGCATGTATAAAATAGAATAGAACTCTGTGTCATCTTTGGTGGCTATGGTTGTTCAATATAACTTGTGTAACAAATCGAGTCCAAGGTGAAGAATCAAGTGCAGATAAAGGAGTTTTAATGTATTAATCAGTGAGGAAGGATATCTACCTGAGCAAATATTTATTGTTGATGAAACTGGGTTCTGTTGGAAGACGATGACAGGATGAATTTACATCTATATAAAAGCAAAATGCATGCCAGGATTTGCGGCATTTAAAGATTGTGTAACATTGCTACTAGGAAGAGATGTTGCTTGTTTTAAAGTTGAGCCTTTCCTGATCTACCATTCCGAGAATCCCCGTAATTCAAAAATATTCATTAACAAACCCTGTCGGTCCATTACAAATCCAATCACAAATTGTGGATTGTTTGAAAACTGATTTCTAAACTGTTTTATTCCTAGAGTTTGGCACCATTCCACAAAAAATAACTTTCCCCTCATGTAGATTACTTCATCTTGATGTAAAGGTTATCTGTTTGTTACCTAACACAACCTCTATCATTCAGCCAAAGGATCAAAGTGCAATATCTATTTCTAAAGCTTATAACCAATGATCCACATTTGAACAATCCATAGTAATGAGAAGAGAACATTGCACAATTATTGAAATGGTTGTATCATACATGCATGCAAAAGATTACTGTATTAGTATTGGAGGATGTGACTAAAACATATGAATTGAATTTAGGAAAAATGTCTCAAATGCTATGTATACATATGTAGAGGTTTTAATAAAGGGGATATGTACGTCAGAATTAAGTTAAAGTAAAAGATGTGGAAGGATTATTAAATTGTGAATTGAAGGAATTGATGTAAGAAGAGTCAACTGAAATAGAAGCGAGCAGAGTTTTAGAAGAGAAAAAAAGAAAGAGGAAGGCAAAGAAGAGGAACCAAATGCAATGTATTATTGTAAGTAAATGAAGTCCTTGCTGATTTGGAAAATATAGACTAGCCAAAAATAAAGATTAGCCAAGATTAATTGACAAATCTGGAAACTTTCTAATCAAATTGACGAGGATAAAAAGAAGCAACATTAAAAACAACATTAAGGGCACACTTAAAACCTCTGTCTCAACCAAAAAAACCGATGTGAAACTCTTACTTATCAGAAAAAAATATTATGAATTCATACCAAAAACAAGTCTACTATCTGCTGGTATGATGGCCTCTCCTGGTAACCCTTAATTGTATATTCCTTCTCACCATTAGCAAACTATATCTCACATTCAGTGCACTAAGTTCTCTTAAATTTTGGAGAATTCTTTAAGTTTCCTTCTAAAATCTATCTATCTATCTATCTATCTATCTATCTATCTATCTATCTATCTATATATATATATATATATATATATATATATATATATTTGTAGATGTTTGTGTCCATATAAATGTTTGTGCATATATGCATATATATGTATATATATACCAATCTTCAACATCATAATCCTCTCTCTCATAACAATCCTACATCCACATCCTACCTACCCTTTATGTATATCCAGTATTGGGAACTTGACACAGTCGTACAGCCCACAACCTAGTGAAACCTTTGTATGGTATTTCATTTGTACAACTCAGAGTCATCAAACTTTTCAGAATATTCACAATGACCATTAAGGATGCAGAACATAGAGTCCCCTAAAGATATTCAATCGTATCCAACAAAGACCCCCTTACCCTACCATCTGGACTAACACTAGAGATAGCCTCATCCAAACTTACTAAGCACTCAACCTAATACAATACTACTACCCAACTTCTTGGTATCCATGACAACCAATTCTCCCCTCTTTGCAGCACAGCATATAGAACACCCATGACCCACTGCTGCTATTTCCTAAAAGGAATCCAGAAGATACCAACACAGATTACACCTCAGACAGAACACAGTCCTTACTTACCATTATGAACCGAAAGGAACCAAAAGGAATCCTCTTTCTTGATTCCCATTTTTGCGTCCAAAGCAAAACATCTGATGCTAAATTTGTTTTTTACTATAATCCTTTAACCACTGAATTGTACACACACACACACGCACACACAGAGGCTACTGAAGATGGAAACCCCTCCCAAAACATGTATAGCATACAAATTCATTTCTGAATTGATTAACAAATAAAGTCTCTGCATACTTTTACTCCTGAGTCTGTCTCATTCCCTATTTTTCTCATGTGTATATACATATATATATGTCTCTCTCTCTCTCTCTCTATATATATATATATATATAGAGAGAGAGAGAGAGAGAGAGAGAGAGAGATAGATATATATATATGAATATATTTATGCAGATGATTCTGCTTTTATAGCCAATACTGAAGAGGACATGCTGGTTAAAATGGATCGATTTTCAATTGCTTGAGCTCACAATAAGTTTGAAGATAAAGATAGCAGTCATACCAGCACCAGTTGAAACCTACATTGAACAAAATAAACTTGTGAAAGAAACCAGATTATGTTTATATAGTTTAGGAGCATCTTATCAAAGGATGCTGGAATCCACTCAAGAATTGAAAAAGCTAACACATCTTTAGGTAAATTAGAAAAGAGGGTTTAGTCGGATCGAGGAATAAAGATTCAAATTGAAGTCAATGTTATGAATGTGTTCTGTTATAAGATTCTTGTATCCATCAGAGATATGGACAACACATAGTCAGCATCTGAAGGTGTTCAAGAGATTCCTACAAAAATGTTTTAGGCACATACTCAATATCAAATTCCAGACCCTTGCACCAGACTCTGAGGTACATCAGAGAGCTGGATGTGTAACCATTCATCATCATCAGTCTTTTAACATCCGTCATTGGACATAGACCTTCCCTAGGATTTGCCATCATGGGCGTCGCGGAGTCAGTACTTTCTGAATTTGTCTAGCTCATCTCTCCATCTAATATTCTGCCGGCCTTGGTTGCACATGTGATCTTGGAGGATCCATGTCCATCAGTTGTTCGCCATCCGTGCAACATGGCCAGCCCATTGCCATTTTAGATTTTTTATGGATTCTATGATGTCCCTGACTTTCGTCTTTTCTCGGATGTACTGTGATGTCTTGTAGTCTCTCCATATGAGGTCCAGCATTATTCTTTCATGTGCCCGTTCCATGGTTCTCAATTTACGGGTCTGTCTCTTGGTTAGGTTCCATGTTTTGGCTCCATAAGTGACAATTGGGAGGATGCATTGGTTATACACCCTTCTCTTTAGGTTTAATGGGATCTTCTTATTTTTGAAGGCTGAGCTAGCTCTACCAAAGGCTTGCCATCCTAGTGTGATTTTTTGCTTGATTTCTTCTTTTAAGGGTCTCATGGAGATTCATTGTCCAAGGTAGTTTATGTAAATAACACAGAAATCTACAGAAACACTGTATATATTAATTTTTTATCTCCTTTTCACAAGAAAACAATGTGCAGTTCGTGGGAAAGTGTGTAAGATGAGGCCTAAATTGAAGAGATGTATGAAAGTGCAGAAAACTTCCATTTCCTAGACAGATTTGATTGATCCTGTTTGTTGTCAGACTTTTGTCTGTGTTCTTTGGACCTTGCAGATCAGCAGCTGGTCTTAAGAGCCATCTTAGAGCACATGGACATGGTGGAATGAAGCAAGGTGACCAGGTAATATGATGAAAGAGCCGTCATCGGTCAAAATTGAGCAATCATCATCATATATACATATACATACACATACTTGAGGATGCGATATATTTGTTAAGATTATTTATCCATGTTTCATGGAGTTCAAAAAGTTTCTTCCCATTATTTTACTTACTACAAAGCTGTTAATAGGGCACATAAATGTTTATCTCATCAATTTTCATTTAAGATTAAAGTGGAAGAGTCCATTGTTCCAAATGGTCTGTAGAACATATCTTTATTTGCAAAATTGTAATCTTTAAGTTAAAGAGTCCAGTGTTTCATCGAGAGAAAAATCGCACTTTTCATTATATATATATATATATATATATATATATATAATGTGTACTTTAGAGAGTGAGACAGACTCAGGAGTGAAGTTTTTGGTGGTAAGGTTTATTAATCCTTATATGTCAATAGTCCATACATGTTTCGGGATTTCTCCCATCATCAGTGGTGCGTGTTGTGTGAGTGTGAATTAAAATGTACCATGTGGAACCAGAGTCCACTGCCAGCGGCTATGCATTGTGGGTAAGTTTTGTTGTCAGGGCTACAAGAGGCCTCATGCTGAATGTAAGAATGACCAGCAGGTATTGGGATTTTGGTAAAGCAGCAGCAGTTGGACTTGGGGAGGGCAGAGTGTGTCAAGGTAGGGGGTAGTGTTGGGGAGGTGGATTTTTTGGTATGTTTGGGATAGTGTAGAAGGAGGGGTGGTGGGGTCATGGAGCTACATAGGTATCAACCTTAAAAGTTACTGAAAATGTTGCTGAAAGTGTTTTGGCTATGATTTGGACAGGGGTTATAACAGGCTAAGGTGAAGTTTTTCCTATGGGTCTAGGTGACTTTGAAGCTTCCATTATTGAGTGTGTCTAAGATGTGGGTGTGAGGATATTAATGGTAGGAGTTGTGTGTATTAGTGTTCTGTGTGGTGCGGGTTGTTCAGTTTAGTATTTAATCCATTAGGGTATAGGGTTTTAAGTTTGTTGATCCACATGTCTTCGTGTTTTTCTAGAACTTTAGTTATGTCAATTGGAGTAGTTTTTTCTATTTTTTCTATGATGGTGAAGCTAGCATCAGTGGCAGAATTGTGGTCAGGTGTGCGAAAGTGTAGTTCTACAGGAAGTGGGCTACGATTATTTTTTGACTTAATCCTACATCTATAATTGTTGAGTCTAATATTAAATTGCCACTCGGACTTGCCAATGTACTGTAACTTACATCTATTGCACTCTAGAAGGTATATAATGTTCTTACTGCGGCAGTTGCTATTGTGGTATATGTGGTAACTCTCTTTTGTGGTGGTGCTTGTGAATGTGTTGGTGTACTTGAGGTGGTTGCAACAAAGACTGTTTCTTATGTGGCAAGGTGTGCAGAATTTAATTGTTCTAGGTGTATTTTTGTGTACGACTTTATTGTTAACGATAGTATTGCTACTGATCATGTCTCTGATGTTTTTGGGTCTGCGGTAGGAGATAACACATGGGTCTGTGAATGTTTCTTTTAGATCTGTTTTGATCGTGAGAATGTTCCATCTATTATTGATGATGTGTGCTAAGGGTGGGAGTGTGTTGTTGAAGGTTGTTATAAGGGGTATGCGGTTGGGTTTGTTATTGTGGGACAGCAAAAGGGTTTCATCTCTGGGTATTCCAGTCGCTTTTTTTATTTGTTTTTTTGTCATCTAGTGGATAACCTCGTTGGGTGAAATATTGTATTAGGTTATGTTTGTGTCTGTTAAGTTCACTATTGGTGGAGCAGATTCTTCTAATTCTAAGAGCTTGTGAAAATATATATATATTGGTAATTTGGTTTTCAGTACATCCCTACTGTATACAATCAATACATTATACTATATATGCATATACATATATATATATATATGTATATGTATATATAAATATATATATATATATTTATATATATGTGTGTATATATAAATATATATATATATATATATATATATATATGTATATATATATATGTATATACATATATATATATGCATATATACATACATATATATATATGTATATATATATACATATACATACATACATATATATATATATATATATGTATATATATAAATATATATATATATATATATATATATATATATATATATATATATATATATATATATATATACATATATTGGTAATTTGGTTTTCAGTACATCTCCACTGTATACAATCAATACATTATACTAATTATGATGTATGGGGACAAAAGTTTAAAATTTACAAAACCACTTGAAAACTGAATCAGATGTACACAGAGGGCAATATTCCAGTATTTATTGGTTTTGTTCTCAGATCATCATTATTCAATACTCGATAGATCGACTGATTCTCATTAAGGCTGACAATAGATGTCAGAGCTCTTTTCTCCATCAATAGATTCATGCCTTTTCCAAGGATGAAAGTGCTAAGTAAATATGGGCAGGTTCAGTCTGAATTCAAAATTGGGTCTCAGATTCCATTTTCAATGCCAAAAATTCTTATGCTACCTTGGTCAAATCATATCCACCATTAATTAATTTCTTACTTGGGGTGGGGACCACTTAGTTGGAGTCTACTATCTACCTGAATAAAACTGTGCAGTAGCAAACAGTACTACAACCGGGGGAGGCCTGTACATTCTTTCAGTAACTTGGTAATTCATAAAACAAAGATTAAGAGTCAAAATATCTGGGGTTCTCTATTCAGAAAGATTGGAGAAGCTTGTCATAAAAATTCATCAAGCACTTACAAAGCATTTAATTTCCTATTAGAGACTGTCCACATAGGTTTCCTTGTTTTGTAAGGCATTTAGCAGGCTGGCTGGCTGGCTGGCTGGCTATGTATGTTTCATGTTCACAGGCCTCCCAGTGGAGCTAGAGGGATGAAACTTCAAACCTTCACTCTTTATTATGCTCAGAAAAAATGCTTTATTCATTTTTTAAATTTCCTCCCAAAATAGTTTTTTTTTTACAATGTAAGTTTATACTAGAGTGGTCTTTTTTTTTGTGTCCAGCAACATTTATGCTTGTTTGTTTTTGAAATTTGAACTTTTTAGAGAGTCAACAAAAGGTGAGAGAAGTAGCTTTTCGATTGTTTTGGTTGACAGTCTCTAATAGTAACAATACTTTGTCTCAAAAATCAGACAAAAGTTTTCAGATCAGTAACTTTTCTGTCTGCAATGAATACTTAAATGTTTTTACTCTTGCTGAACTTGTGACTATCGACCATGATTTAATTCTGACGTGAATTATTTGATCTACTTACATATGTCATCATAAGTACTTATCATTACTTGTAGTTTCATCTACTAATTGTCAGTTGAGGCACACGTTTCAGAGATTTCCTTGTACAGAAAAATATCTTTTCAGCTTTAGTTATTTGAGAAGAAAAGAAGGAAAGATGTAGCTAAAGAAGGGAAAAGGAAAAAAAGGGAAGGAAGGTAGGAAGGAAAAAAAGAAAGGAAAGAAGGAAAGAAAGGAGAAAATGAAGTGAGTTAATGAGACAAAAAATTAATCAGTTGAGGGTGAGAGAGAACAAACTGAAAGGGTCACTGAACCCCTCCCTGTGACTCGACTCAACATAACTAATGTTAAAAATGGAGTCACATGAGATATCAACATATGCTGTCAGTATTAATGAGTTTTTGACTATGACTTTGAAAAGAACTGTTACAGGGTCTGGTGAGTCACTCAGTGGAAACTGTCATGAGAGCAATGTCTTTTGCCTTGTTGAGGACAATCAATTAAAAAATTGGAAAAAGGAGTGATCAATGAATAAGTTATTTCTCTTGCGTTTTGTTGCTGGCAATTACTAAAAAGTCTGAATAATCAGAAAGCAAGCATGAACACAGCCAGACATTAACTAGAGGATCAATTATTGCGTTGACCCTAGCATAGATAGTAACTTATTTCTTTGATGGGATAGCAGCCCTGCTTGAAAATGTGGAACTGTCTTTATTACATACAAAACTGTAAGATTTGACAGAATGGTTTGATCCAATCAGTATATTTGCCACTATTTTTTGTTCTGTTTGATAGTCAGATACATTTGATCTGATATTAGGGGTTAATTCCTAAAAATTAAACTTACATGGAATTTCCAACCAAAAAATTGTTTAATCCTATTTGTTTTGCTGTTTCTTTTGTTACTAGAATGTTACAAATAATCTAAAAATTACAAATTGTGCGGAAAGGAAGATCATTATATTCTTCTTCATCCAACCTTTTGTATAATATACATATATGATAATGTGAATGGCTTGGTTTTGCTGTCAAATATTTTTGGAGGATTTCCCATGATTATGGTTGTGTGCGCAAGATAGCCCACCAGCCTGTGTGATGAAATTTTTAAGGTGCTGAGCTAATGATCCCAGAGCTGACCCCTGCATTTAAACCAAGGGATTGCATCTGATGCTCCACTGAGATGGTACAAATAAGATATATATGTATATATATGAATATATATATATATATATATATATATATATATATATATATATATATATATATATATATGCTGAATTTGATTATGATGTAATTTTTTTTGTCTAGAATATAATGAAAAAAAATGGACAAAAGTGATTTACAAAATGCCAACTGATAATCTATTTGGTGGATTCCAGCTAGTTCCTGCAGACGCTTGGAGTTGTGTATAATTATAGCAATTAAGGGGTACTATTTATACAAAGTAAACTTCTCAACTGGCAGGGACAAACATACAACCTACTTTTTAACACGCTGACTGACTGCTTATTCCTGGACAATTTTTCTGGTGCAAAAAGCACAAAAACCTTCAAAAATCTATTATAATTGACTTTTCCTCATTTCGACCTCAAATGAGTGCTACTGGTGGATTGAAAAATGCTGCAGATGATTATGATTTTATTTTTTTGTTTCAGATACATAGTTCTTGAGTAAAAACATACATACATAGCTTTATATATGTATAGATATAAAAGAATGTAAAGCAAGAAAGAAAGAAAAAACACTCTGAGTAAACATACAAGTATACCTTGTTTAGTGTGGTTGTTTCATTTCAAAATTTTCTGCACTCTTGAGAACCACATTGTTCAAGGTTTTTTTGTAACCTAATGTTTTTTATTGGTAATCATGCAAAAGAAGTGACTTGAACCCAATGAATCACATTCGTTGTTATCCTTCATCACGAGATATGTTTTTTGGGTAACCTACATAAGTAAGCACAGAAAAAATGAATGATATGTAGTATGAAATATCATCCATATACCATATTATGATAATACCCTATATACAATATCTACATGCATTTTAACATGAAGCCAAATGTCAAAATTATAGCTCAAGGGAGGGTGGTGTTTGATCCACCCTGGTGAACCATGTTGATACAACCATTTTGTTTTCAAATCCAAAAATTGTTACATGATAAACCACTGATGATCCCAGCAAGAAAAATGCACGCATAGTACCATGATACCTAATTCTGTGTATAACATAATAATTTTTGAAAATCCTACATAAATTGTATTAAAAGATATTTGGAAATAATTGACTAAAATGACATAAATTTTGAAAAAAAACTTTTAAATCCTCAGGGTTCAGATCTGTAAAGCATAGAGAAGCCCTAAACAATAGAAATACTAAGGAACCCAGTACAGTAACAATTACCACCCGTATGCATCACATTCTAAGTCTAAATAGTTCTAACTTAAACAATAGACGCTTCCACATGGTGGAAGGCTGTGCCATGAACACAGTAGCGACGCCATCCTCAGCTAATATTTTCATGGGTAAATTCGAAGAAACCTACATTTACCCTGAAATATACAACGATTGCATCTTTCAGGGTAGATACATAGACGACATTTTTTTCATATACACAGGAGATAAAGCCAAATAAGAGAATTTTCTTAACACATGTAAACTCTGCACACAGTTCAATTAAGTTTGACTTTGTGACATCCACTGACTCCATAGCCTTCCTAGATACCTGTATGTACAATGATAGAAACCTCCAAACTACCCACTATACTAAACCCACAGACACCCACAATTACCTCCACTCTAAGTCAGCCCATTGCCAACACCTAAAAAGAAGCCTACCATTTTCAAAAACCCTTAGAATTAGAAGACTTTGCTCTACAGATAGTGAACTCAACAGATACAACCATAACCTAGTACATTTCACTCAATGAGGATATTCAGTACATGATACAAAAGGCCAAATAAAAAAAGCAACTAGATTACCCAGGGATGAAATCCTTATGACCATCTTCAACAACACACTCCCACCCTTAGCACACATTATCAATAGAAGATGGATCATCCTCACCCTTAAAACAGATCTAAGAGAAATATCCACAGACCCATGTGCCATAACTTACCGCAGGCCCCAAAACATCAAAGACATGATTAGCAGCCACAATATAATAAATAATTAAGTTTCACACCACAATATCCCTAGAACCATTAAATTCTGTAAACCATGAGACATAAGAAATAGTCTATGTTGCAACTCCCTTAAGTACGCCAACGCCTTCACAAGTACTACCACCAAAGAGAGTTACCACATATACCATAGCACTAACTGTAGCAATAAAAAGATTATTTACCTTCTAGAATGCAATAGATGCTATTCACTATACATAGGCAAGTCCAAGTGGCAATTTAACATTAGACACAACAATTACAGACACAGAATCAAATCACAAAACAATTGCAGCCCACTTCCTGTAGAACTGCACTTTCACACACCTGGTCACAATTTTGCCACAGATGCTAGCTCTACCATCATTGAAAAAGTAGAAAAAAATACTACCATGGACATAACTAAAGTTCCAGAAAGACATGAGGCTATGTGGATCAACAAACTCAAAACTCTATATCCTAATGGATTAAACACTAAACTTGATAAACCTAATCACACAGATCTCTAATTCACAAAACTACTACTAACAATAACCTCACATCCACGTCTCCCCCACTCTTCAGATACATCTAATACTAGGGACGTCAAATTAACCCATAGCAACCTCTACCTTTGTTAGTCATCTCACTTGTACAAATCAGAGCCAACATATTTTCGATGACCTGTAAGGTTAAAAACTACAAAGTTCCTTAACCTCATCACCTCTTCATTTACATTATCTCTAACCTACCCACACAATCTAACATCAAAGCACTTCCCTCCTACCCTGACACCTTATGTCCTTTCCAAGACCTACTGCTGCTGCTAACACAACAGTCTTCATCACTGGCTGAACTTTCTCTCACACAAAAGGATGCTCCTAGCATACCATTTTTTGCTCACAAAGCAAAGCTCCTGATGGTGGACTCGATGTTCCACATCAAACTTATAACCTCTAAAAGTACACTCGCTCATACTCACACAGCATACTCTACTGAAGATGGGAATAACTCCCGAAACATGTCGAGACCATTAATGAAAATATCTACAGATAAATAAACCTAACTTCCACCCACTTTACTCCCAAGTCTATCTCACTCTCTATAGTTCAAATGATATATGTATATATTAATTATATGTAATTATGTATGTAATATGTATATATTAATGAAATTAAAAGAATCATACTGTAGGCAAATGGGAATAGGAGAGTGATGCTTAGGTGTACAGAATGAATAAGCCTGTCAGAAGGTTGAAGAAAATAATAGCAAATCATACAATACACCACATTATGCCAAGAGGAAAAAACATACAATGTAATTGCTGATTAAGATTAGCGATGTTTCTTTCTTTTTCATCAGGAAAATAATACCTGAGAATGAATTGCAATTCAATTAGGAATATTTTGACCTTTGACCTTGTCTCCTGTCTCTTTATCACTTGTTTGAAGTTTTTGCTGTAGTACATCAGGGGAATATTGTTAATCCTTCTGAGGGAGGGAAATGAAAAGAAGATAGAAAAAAAAGAGAGAGAGAGATAAGAAGAAGGAAGATGAGGATGAAAGAGAAAAAGAGGAAAGAGAAGAAGAATAGAAAGAAAGAAAAAAGAGAATAAGAAGGAAGAGAAAAAGAGGAAGGAGAGAAGGGATAGGAAAAGAAAAAAAAAGAATTAGAAAAGAGAGAATGAGAAAAAGATATGATAAGAGGGAAGAAAAAAGAAGGAATGAAAAAAGGAAGAAAAATGTAATAAGAGAAAATAAACTATGAAGAGAAGAAAAGGAACAATTTTATGCTCTCTTTTTTTGCTCTCTCCCTTCTTGAACTGCATATTCTACGTGTGGTCAAATATATGTTTTGTATAGTACTTTAAATGTTTCTGTATCTGAATAATCAAACCTCTCTCTTATAATTCCTGCTACTTGGGATGTCTTTTGAAAAAATATTTCTGAAATGTTGAAATATATTTTAAGAACAGTTAGTATAGTGATACCAAAGTCTTTTCTTCCAATGTATAATTTACTAAAGCTTTAAATGCACAGCAAAGGACGAGTGAATGAGCTAAAGTCCATATAAGAGACCTATGTAATTTATTTTCCCATAACTTTTATCATTTTCTTTCAGTAGAAATATTATAAAACCTGCAAAGTTCCTTGGTCTTTGGCACAATTCCAGTTACCTGTCAACATTATTGACTATCAATCAGAAGAAATTATCCATATAATTTCTCATACCCAAGACCTTTGTATAGCAATATAAAAAGAATTATAAAATAAATATATAAAATATATAAAAGAATTCATGTCTAATTGAACGAAATGATAGATAATTTTTAATCAGTTCTAAAGTAGATAGATGGATGGTGATAATATTGTCTTCATGACCTATATCCAAAATGAGTGAATTATTCTGCTATATTAGGATTTGAGATATTCCTCTGGTGGTATGAACAAAAAAAGGTAGACAGAAACTTACCTTGCCTAATGATTTTTATTTGGTGGAGATGAAGGTGCAGGTCTTAAACTTGGTGACAAAGTGAGCATGTGGGCCAAATAAGGGAAGAAATCATTAGGATCAACAGCTGGGAGAGGGGGTGCAGAAACTGACCACCAAAGCCCCTCTTTGTATACCCCTGAGGATTGAATACACTATATTGAGTAAAGACCTCTGTCAATACTTAATTTTCCTTGTTGATTTTTATTTTCAGTCTTAATTCCTTAGAATGTCTTCATGAATACTAACACTGTATATAAATAGAAGTAATATAATATCTTTTTGTTTTTTAATAGATGGAGTTTTGTCAATCTTTATTATTACAATTATATATCATAAATCATTGCTGCTGGTTCGAAAACTGTGTCCTGACATTTTAATATATCTATTTATGTATCTCAGCATCTATCTATTTATCTATGATATGATATGGTTGATAAAAGGACTTGTGTACAAGGATTCTAAAGGCGGAGATAAGAGAAGTAGACAGAAAGTTAGTGGCGTGAGAAACAAAAGAAAGCAGGAGGAAAACAGAAGAGAAAAGAGTAAATAATCATTTACTTTCAGTATAAGGTATAGCACTATAGAAAGAGAACTCTTGCTGAGGTTGGTCACCAGCAGAGTAGGCAAGCAGGAATAGAGGAAGAGCACAGTCATTGGTTATCCTCTCTCTCTGGTTCTCGAGCAAAGACTATCAATGCATTTTCAGTCGACCAAAGTGAAAAAATAATAAAAGGCTCATTTTGAATTCCAGCATGAATCTTGTATCTTTTGTTTGTTTCATTGCTGCAGCTGCGGTGCATAGACATGCAAAGAAATACATAACAAAACATGGTTGAAAAGCCCAAACACCATTATCCTACTTCTAACTGGACTTCATCTAAATGTTCCTAGAAGAAACTGAAAATTTTGCACACACACACCCCTCAATGAGTAAGGAACATGTTTCTTTCATTTTTTGAAAATTCATCCCTCAAATATGCTTTAATTGGTTAAATTTTCAAGGTAAACTTGTCCCTTTGTTTGTGCCAAGTAGTATGCTTGTTTTTTTAAATTTTGACTTTTTAGTGCAACAAAAGGTGAGATAAGTAACTTATTCATTAATCACTCCTTTTACCAATGTTTTCAATTGATCACCCCAAACACGACATGCAGCCAAAATGTATTGGTCACCCAGATCATTGAGAAAAACTCCTTTCCACATATACTTCATCTGTTATACATGTAACTGTTATTATTACTTCTGTTATTAATCGCTGCCACCCACAACAAACCAGTTCAAAGTTTTAGTTGGTTAAGGTTATTCGTATATTCTGACATTAACATTCATTTGTGTATTCTGATAGTAAGATTATTCATTATCTCATGCATCTGCACTTCTCTTAGCCTATGCTAATATCACCTCATTCTCTTCCTAATCTCTTTTAATCTTTGTTGTCAGTCTATGATTTTTTAAATGCTATACAGACGTGGAAGAGATAAATATGCATAAATTTCATACCTCCTCATTAAACTACCTAACTTTCTATCCTGCCTTCTCTTCCTCTCCTCTTATTAAGTTAACTTCCTTTTTTCCCTCTTCTCTTTCCCTTACCATTCAGTAAACTGTCCATAGTTCTTATGATAGTAAAATAAGAAATATTTTCTATTAGATAAGGCATATTCTAATTCATACAATCAATATTATATGAATATTTAACTATCATTAAAACTCCACCTCACAGACACTTTATGAATATCCAATATCTCAAATATATTGCATACATGTGCCATAGACCAAATACTAATCTCACCAAGTCATATCTTTTCTTTGTTCCTGCTCAAAAATACAACAGAGAATCATAGATTATATTGCAGGTCCTTGGCAATATATTATCTAAACAAGCTAAATGTGAAACACTATCAAAGCCTGGTTTCATTAGACTCTTGCAGAGAATTTCAAAGCTGAGAAACAAATGTCTCATTGATATAAGACTACAAAGAGTTTGGCTCAGAAAGGTAGAAAGCTTTATTTGAGGTTAATCTGTAGGTATGCCGAGAAGAAGTTAAAGTAGTTTACTGAAGGCGTAAGAACAATTTTACAAGAGAAACTTTTCCATTTTTGCATAGCATTTAGATAAAAGCATGAACTAAATGCAAAGATTGGAAGTGATAAAGGAGAGAATGACATGATATAAGCATTTGGTTAGAGAAGAGCAGAACTCATTTGATGATGGATAATCTTAGTTGTCAACACCAGTGGAGTTTTCATGGGTCTAGTTTTTTATAATTTGTCTATGTCTAAAAATGGATGTTTCTTTGGCTGACAATTTCAGTACCTGTTGAAAATTATGGGCTACAGTTTGAAAGATGTTTAACTCGATAAATAAATAGTAATTTGGTTTTTAACTCAATAAGTATCAAATTTGATATGACTATGCTTTCTCCCCTTTTCCTTTCCAAAAAATAGGAATGTTTAAATAATAAAAAGCAATATTTCTATTCATTTAATCAAAGTGTTTTCCTTGAATAATTAGGAAAATTTTTTAATGCAAAACATCACTTCCAACTGTAGATTTAATGATAAAATTGTTAGGTTCTTTGAGTTTTTGAAACACATCTGACAAAGTATACAAACTACCAACAAACTGATAGTTTTCAAATTAAGTGAAACAAAGAGGGGAAATTAAATTAAAGTTCACTCTCAATATCAACTTCTAAAAAATCCCCTCAAAATTTCCACCTCAATTTTAACTCGCCGAAGTAAAAAAAAGCCCTAACCATTCAGACCAGAAACTAAATTTTGCTTGCATTCTCCTAAATAAATAGGAATTTTTTTTGTTTTCTTTTTTGTGAAAAATTAGGAAAAAAAAACCCTTCCCCCCAAGTTTATTAGTCCCATAGTTTGTGTCTGGCAGCATTCACACTTGCTTTTTTAAAAATTTGGACTTTTTTGCGATCACCAGTCCAAGAAAAAGTCAGAGTAGTAACTTATACATTGATCATCCCCAACTCAGCATACTCCCTGTGTACATTGGTCACATGACCGTTTCTATTGTGTGACTAATTGCACCTGATTTCTTTTTCAAATCATGAATTTGTGGATCAAACCATACTAGTGGTATTTTCATCAAGGTAAATCAATTTTACCAGATGAAAAGAGGCATATATGGGTGGTGATGATTCATAATTTCCCTTGGAATGCTATTAATTTAGTATTATACTGATACTAATAGCTGCAACACTGCTCTTAACACTGAGCTAAACAGCTAGCTCATATAAAGCAGCTATTCAGGTCTCTTCTGCTAAATGTAGAGTTCGCATGATATAGCTACTGGCTAAACTTGGTCTTGCACGATGCTATCATCATCATCATCATCATCACCATCATCATCATCATCATCAGTCTTTTAACATCCGTCGTTGGACATAGACCTTCCCTAGGATTTGCCACACTTCTCTATCATAGGCGTCGCGGAGCCAGTACCTTCTGAACCTGTCTAGTTCGTCTCTCCATCTAATATTCTGCCGGCCTATGTTGCACATGTGATCTTGGAGGATCCATGTCCATCGGTTGTTCACCATTCTTGTAACATGGTAGGCCCACCGCCATTTGAGATTTTTAATGGATTCTATGATGTCCCTGACTTTCATTTTTTCTCAGACGTACTGTGATGTCTTGTGGTCTCTCTATGTGAGGTCCAGCATCATTCTTTCATGTGCACATTGCATGGTTCTCAATTCATGGATCTGTCTCTTGGTTAGGTTCTATGTTTCAGCTTCATAAGTGACTATTTGGAGGATGTATTGGTTGGGTAAAAAGATGATTTTCAAAGAATTTTTCCCTAGTGAAGAGGACCTGTCTACAATATCAGCATTTGAAATCAAAGTTTTTGCCTCAACATCAACACTGACCACTGGAACTGATAGTAAATACACTTTTATAATAGGCCCAAACACGACAACTCAGGGATATGTACAGGATGTTTCATTAGTTATACAGCCCTTAGAATAAGAGGATATAATTCATATGCAAGTCAGTTTTATGCAACAATAATAGTCACATATCAACACTAATAAGAGGCAACAGCATTCAGAAGTTGTTATGATTGTTTTAATGTGCTATCCTCCAGTGGGCATCCATTCCCTAGTGTTGTGTCAGGTATGTTGGTTTCCAATGCGATGAAACATTAATGTAATGAAATAGGTACAAATCTCACTTCCAGCATATTTTTGTAATCTTTTCTGTAATTTGTGTTTTGAAAAATCTTTTTTAGATTTAAGATAGTTTTAATACTAATTGTCAAAAAGATGTTTACATCTTTTTTGAAATAACCTGTATCATGTGTTGTCAAGGAGTCAAGAAATATTCTTTATACAACAAATGCATTGATATTTGCTGATCAGAATGAATCAAAATATTGACAGCTTCACTGATTTTCAGCTGTATGAACACAGCATGCATCTTCACCTCTCAATAATATTCTAAAACTGCATGTACACACTATGTTGTTTTTGTCCTCCCGCAGTCTTGGAAGACAATGTGCCAAAGATTAGCCCAGTGATTGAGCAGAAATTGCTGTGCAACTCGATTCTCAAGCATCAAACTCTGTTGCAGCTTTTGCAGGTGTCAGCATCTGGCTCTATAGATGCTATCACATATCTCTGCCTTCTGCGCTCTCCGATATATGTACACAATATGCATCTTTCCTTTATCTTATTCTTTGTAAAACTGCAGATACACACACACTCACACACACATGCATGTACACATACTCTGAGTTAAAGACACATATATTGTCTTTGTTTGTTGACCAAAATATCTGTCTTCTAGTGGTAATCCATGATTAGATAACATTTTTGTAATCGAATTGAAATTCCTTGTTTCAGAAAACTGAAACCTTGTTGTGAAATCAGTTGTAAATCAATATAAAAATTTATATCAGCTGCAAAAAACTTTTAGCTATAAGCTGAAGACTCTCTGTTTGTGTATGGGTGCTTATAACTATATCGGGGACAGAGCCAGGAGTTTGAGCCTAGGGGTTGTACAAATTTTTTCTTACTCCATATTTCTGATTAGACAATGGATATAATGATTTTTTTGTATTTAAGGTTAATCCATAGTTAGTCGGAATCAATAGGTTTTTCTGTTCATAATTTTTCTTAATGTATCATCATCTTAGCAAAGTAGATACTCCAGGAAAATGGAATATTCATGATCATCTGTGGTTGTATTTTCTTTCTGTGACTGGGGATTTTTGTAATTTTGTTTTTAAAAACTTAGTGGCATCTAGGAATTATTTTTTAGTACCAGAAAAGATGACTGAATTTTTTGTGACCAATGTCTTTTTCAAGGTATTTTGAAAGAATTCATATTCTCCGATGTGACAGTTGCTTGGCTGAGTTTTTGCTATAGAATCATCATTCTGGTATCAATGAAGTGTCCCCTTGGCCCCTTCATTACCTGCACTTGAAGTTTGTAGCTATGTGCCCACGTTAAATCGCTATTTGATGGTTGTAGCATGGATTTGTTTGGTTACACTGTGCAGTATGTGGATTTACTAGGATATCTAAAAAAAAAATGTCATCAGGGGCAGGTTGTCCAGACTCCCTAGACCACAAATCTTGATCCACACCTGCACATGCACATGTGTAAATGTATTTCAATAGTAAAGTTTCCCACATTTGATAAAGATGTGTGTGTGTGTGTGTCTGTGTACATGCCATGCATGCATGTGTATGTGTGCAGATTCATCAACAGGTCCACAGCCTGACATGTAATTACGTCTGCCAATGTAATTGGAGAAGTATATGTACTCGGTTGTCTCAGTCAGTCTGTCCATTCAATGTCTTTGAAAGTCATCAATGGATTTCAATGAAATGGGTGGGACAGCAATGGGGAAAGAGAGAGGTGCTTGAATTTGGGGCAGATCTAAAAACAACTTTCAATTGTGAGATATTTTGCTGTTTTTTTTCTTTTGTAATTGTGTATTTCCTCATGTCTGTTCACTTAATATCCTTGAAAGTTCTCTATGAATATGAGTGAAATTTTACAGAAGGGTTGGCAATAGGCTAAGTGATAAAATTTCTGTATAGATGTAGATGTAGATCCATGCAAAATTACCTCTGCAATCTTATTTTATGACAGCAATATCGCCAAAAGTTCATGTCTTTCCGCACAATAACTCAGAGAGTTCTCACTGAATTTCAATGGAAATTAGTCGAAGGTTGAACAATGGGTTATGGAAGAACTGATTTAATTTGGAGCCAGATCCATGCACAATTATTTCCCCTGACGACGGCATTGACAATGATATGTGCTCTTTGAGTGCTTTCTAGTTGTTAGTTGAATATTGATCTGAAATTTTCATATAACAATTATTGATCTATGTGATAGATATTCACCACTGAATAAAGAACAATGATAACATAATGAAGGAGATTATGTCGCAAGAAATATTCATTGTCTAAAAAGATACTTTTTATCTCATTATGCTGCAAACATATTGATTTATCTATGTATATGCATGAGAAATGCATTAAGAGAGGTAGTGGAAATGGGTTGGTATGTGAGGGTATGGTGTATACCAATTTCCTAATATCTGTGTAGGTTCTATTGTCTTAAACCGGCCAAGAATTGGTTATATTTGAAAAAAACTTACCCAGAGAGGTTTACAATGCCTAAGGACCTTCAGCCATACAGGTTCACCTCATTCATCTCAGAGGGACCCCTTTGTGATCCCCAAGCATAATCTTAGATACAGCCTAACCATGTACCTAGTTCCCCAAAACCCTTTTCATCATTGAATCACTGACACATATCTATCCATACATGCATACATATACTTTCACACACTTATGTATGTAAATCAATGCATGAGTCAACGTCCACTTTCCAGTATAATATGATAAACATTTCATGGCACACAAATGACATGACCCAAGGTTCTTAGGAGAAAGAGAAAAAACAGTGTTGTGGAAGAGAATTTAGATAAATGAATTCCATGTATTGCAGATAGATATGTACATGGACGATTTGTCATGTGGATAAACTCAAATAATGGACAACCTAGTGGCAGGATTATTGCACAGATCATCAAGGGTAAAATGCTATTTCTTTTCTTTCATATTATAGTCATAAGGGCTGAGATAACGTATTACAAAGTGTTCAGCAATACGAAATGGACATTGCTGACTTGATATCAAAATGGAGATCCAAAGGAATGGAGTTGGTCCATTTCTTGTCACTCACAACCAGGCCAATCAGAGGGTTTTAGGGGCAGTCAGGAGAGGAGGGTGCTTGGCTTACATTGTTAAGTGTAGTGTAGAAATTGATTTCCTCCTTCGGAGAACTAACAAGATCAAATGGGAGGCTCTTTACATGATCATCAGCTGCTTACAGTACCTATGATACCAAATTGGTCATCCATCTACAGTGTCTTGCAAAAGTTTGGATAGCCCACGTAATCTTAAGGTATTATTGAAACCCCTGGTAATTTTAGGGTATTATTGAAACCCCTGTTAATTTCTCTCATCAAATTTACAACAAAATCCCCTTTTTTCTATTCATTGAAGAGAATCACAACAGTTCAAATAACATCTAGTAATATTGCATTCAGCATGGGAAGTTCCATATGGTTCTCTGATGCTCAAAGAGGGGCAATAATTGAATTGAAATGTGCAGGCAAGGATCATAATGAAATGTGTAAGCAATTGAAGATATATCAACATCTGCTCTTTCAAAGAAAATTTTGTGATAAGGAAATATTCAGGGCGACCTACAAAGTTAATAGAGAGTACCAAAAGGCCAATAAAAAGAAAGGTTTCTATCAACTCATTCCTCATTGCAAACCAACTCATGAGTCAGATTTGTCCTTTGCAAAAAGTTTCATCTCATATGGTGAATCAGATTCTGAAAAAGGATCTTGGACTGAATACTAGTAGAATTTGAAGAAACCATTGGTGACAAAAAACGTTTGTTGAAGCACAAAAAATTCTCTAACAGAACAAAATATTGGACATTTGAGGATTGATCAAAGATAATGTGATCTGATGTATCCAATTTTTACCTTTTTGAACAATCAAGTATGCATATATGAAGAACATGAGGATCAGACCGAACCAGTCAATGTTTCACCTAATCAACAACATCCTCCTCATGTCATGATCTGACAGTAGTCCAGGAGAATTATATTTTCTGTCAGAGGTAATTGGCTATATTGGAGTTACATCCACTACATTCATGCAGATGAAAAACAGTACGATTTTCATGCAGAATGCTGCATCATCACATACTGATAAATCTGTAAAATATAGATTCAGGATCATGATATCAAGCTTTAGGAATGGCTGCCCAACTCAGCAGACCTCAATCTGATAGGAAATATCTGGAAAGTTATAAAAAGAAAGATTGCACCAATGTAAATAACCACCATAGATTACCAAAAAAGAAGTAATAAAGACAATTTGGATACAAGAAGTCAATGATGATCAATGCAACAGTCTTGCAGCATCAATGCCTACCTGAGTCAAGGCTATGTTTGAAAACAAATACTCTCTTTGTAAATTCCAACTTTCCAACTAAGGTTAATAAATATTTCTTATCTTATTAGTTTTTGCAAACAATCAGAGAGCACAATATTTTTAAATTGAAAAAATCATATTTTCATGATTTTTAAAAGGAGTTTCCAAATTTTTGTGTGAGTGACTCCAAAATGCAAAAGAATTGAAGAGAAATTCTTTATTGGCAACACTGGTTGAGTCATTAGTACACGGTTGCTTGAATTTCTATGTATTATGCTGTTACGTATGAAATATTGATTTTGGAATAGTCAGATAGAAGATGATATAAAAACAAAAAAAGTTAAACATTCAATCAAAATATGACCCATTTGAAACCATAACCATTCCCCCACAATCTGATAAAGACAGAACGCTATCTACATAAAATTATTTTAGTTTAGTGGTCACAAATTCAGTAAAAACTCAAATTATGGACTCCCTATAATTGTGACCTTTTATTATAAGTTCAAAATTCTAGAAGAGATGATAATTGGGAGAAATGTCAAAGCTTCCCTGCCTATATCCAAAGCATATTATCATTTACATCTACAGGATTTAAAAAGAGAAAGTGATGCTTTGGAAGTATCTTTTGTGATATTCTAAAAGTACACATAAATACAGATAAAATCTGCTGTTTTCCTTTGATTATTATTAAAATATTGATTATTAACCAGCTTGTTTTTGAGAGTTACCATAATACTAGAAGTTTAGAGCTTAGTAGCATAATGACACATTGGTGGCAGTCCAAGTTCTGCTCTCCACTAAACATCTAAGCATTAATATTAGAGGAAAAAGTTTTAGAAACAGATGAGTTTCAACTTTAAACAATTAAAAATATACTTGTACAAAAAATATACATATATATAGATACAATCATGCATAAACATATGTATACATACATATATATCACATAAGCCAGCTCTGAGTATTTCATTTTGATGTGTTGAATGCCATAGTTATGGATAAGAAGAAAAGATTGAGTGACTAAAAGCCAAATTTTTTTTAGCCAGAAGACTAGGTCAGAGCATTTTCAATATGCCCCAGCTTGTGGGGTGCTCATGTCCAGTTGTGGTAGAACCTATTGGCAGTGGCCTAAGGAGAGAAAAATCACCAACAATTTGGGTAACATTCTCCTCAGAAACACTGGGTCCTATTACTTATTTCTAAGGTGCTTTGTCCTGTACAACCTACTCCAACATCATTGAAGACTAGATATACTTAATCATAGCAACAGTTTTCTATGTTTGCAGTAGCATCTTTCAGCCGGACAATGCACTCCACTATACTGCATTTGTCTGGGAAAAAATTCAGCAATATGAAGATGACTTCACTGAATTACCTTATCCCTAGTTGACAGTTATTTAAATCTGTTCTTTGGAATTAAAAAGAAACTATGGATTGCATGATTTTCAACATCTAAGACTATATACTTCAAGCAATCAATTATAATTTGAACTTATTTTAATACTAAAGTTCAGATAGATAATAACTTAGTATGAAACTTTGACAAAATTTGATTAAATGATTCTTATTTAATGCTAGGGATAACTCTAAGAAATAGAAAAAAAGTCAATGTAGATCTAAGGTTGGATTAAGGTGAAGGATATTATAAAGATAATTAAACAACAAAATGGAGATTGGTGGGACATTTTACAAGGAGAAATTATAACAGATGGAGGAAAAAGTTAACCAATTGGTGCCCATAGGATAGTAAACTTTGTAGGAAAAGACTTTGCACAAGATAGAAAGATAAGATAAAAAGGTTTGTAAAACATTGCAGATGTCAGCACAATTTCGGGCATCATTAGAGGAGATGGGAAAGGCCTTTGTCCAGCAGTGGACTTATAATGGCTGCTGCTGCTGATCTTTATTCCCAGTTTTAAAAAAATGATTTTACTATTTTTGTTTTGTTATCAACTTGAGATAAAATAAGAAGATGATTTTATCAACTCTGAAATTAATTGAAAAATCTGTGAGTGTTTATCAATTGATGAACGCTTTTTGTTCCAAATGTTGAATTGAGATAGAAACCTTGATGATTCAAAAGCCAACTCAAGTTATGAGATGTTCTGTTGCTGGAACTGCTACTTCTATTCAGAGAGCTTGTCAACATGTTAATAGGATTCCAAATGCTTCTTTAAAACATCTCATCGTCAATTGACAGAATTTCACACAGTTGATAGAGAAAAGGACAGATATTCATCAGTAAGGCTACAAATATTGCAATGCGAAAAATACAAGTCTGCAAGGAAAATCTACTTGATGCCCTCCCTCTGTAGCTTGATGGACTGAGATGGGCAAAGCAGATGCCAAGCAGCAGGTTCTTTGTCAGAGTAGCCTTCTCTTAGATGGTCTGTCTTACATGGCTGAAAGTCTCCAGCTAACCTCTTATTCTACCCATAGCTGTGAGCCAGGGAGTTGATTCCAGCTTTTCCCAAGGGCATTAAAGTGAAGTGATCACAAACTACCTAAACTACCTGTTTGAATTTATTTTGCCAATTCTATCATTAGCAGTCTGGTCACTCCACACCTCTAATTTTCAAAGTACTCAGAAAATAGGTCTTGTTTGTTGCTCAATAGAAGCTGTCACAGGACCAACATCTTTTGGCAGTAAGCCATGTTGGGGGTGAACAATTAAGTAATTATAGAAAGGGTAGTTCAATCAATGAGTTATTTCTCTCACCTTTTGTTGCCTCACTGAAAAGTCTGAATTGAAAAAAAAACAACCATCAACACAGCCCCAGTGAAGCCTTTACACATAACACAGCCAGCCAGAATCATTTAGATACTGAAAAATCTATGCTGAATTATGTCGACAGTTTTGGTTGACTCGTTTCCCTATTAAAGAGCTTTGTTAAAAAAGTTCTCTTATCATTATAAGAGGCTGATGTGCAAGGCTGTGACACCACCCTGAGAAAAACAAGGATCCATATGACTACCTCAATTACTTGTAACCTACAATCTGTGACAAACTTTTTAGCAAAGGACTTCCAATTGATACCCAAAAATTACTGAATATAACAGATAACATTGATGACATCACTGGTGTTTTCCACTAAAATATCCAAGACAGAATAAAGAAACATCCAGAAATTCCTTAATTCTCAAGAACTCTTTATTAATGAACTATACCTGTCAAAATAAGCCCAAAAAGGTCAAACAAGTTTTCCTTTAAAAATCAATGAAAGTTTTTTAGAAGGTGTCAAGTGGAGTAATGATGCCAATTTTCAAGTCAGAAGACAAAATGGTATGGCCAGGAGCGCTGGCAGACAAAGACATGCATTTATAAATGAGATAGAACCCTTCATCATCTTTGGAGACAATAGTTGTTCAATTAAGAATAAACAAATGAAGAGATAAACATTTTTTTTCCTCAGCAACTGAAGAGGAGAAGAAGAATGGTACACCCAATTGACCCTTGAGGTCTTTCCTCATTCGGTGAGAAGAAGAAAAAAGACGAGGGAGAAGAGTAGTGGGAGAAAAGGCAAGCTTTGAAAAAAGAAGGGATAGAAGAGGAGGAGCTTTGTATGATTAAGTTTTCCTATTTCCAGTTTCAAAGGGATTTTAAACAAAGTAGTAGCATTATCAGTTGTGGTAGCAGTGGCAGGAGGAGAATGGTTCACCCAAGAGTCCAGGCCAAGTTTCATATCAACCCAACATGATATGGCTGAGATTATTGATATTCAACATATACTGACCGACAGACAGGCCAGTCAAAAAGTGTGTTATAGCCAAACAGGGATTTATCAAAAATATTGTATGTGTCACTTTAATAGACCAAAAGTATCATTTTTCTTTTCATTGAACAACTACTTGGATTTGTTAAACATATTTTTGTGTAAGAGGCAAAACAATTGTTGTCAGTGATGTGATTGTTTGAATTTCATTGGATCCTTGAAATAAACAGGCTCCATTGAAGGTGAGACAGGTGTTGGGGTCAAGGATGCATAGGACTTTTTGTCTTTTTTCCTACTTTTTGTTTCATCATAATTTTAGTTGCACCCCTTTAAAATACAAAGAAAACTTGTTCAGTAGACAAATCACATATTCAACCTTTTAAAAATGCAGTCACAAATCCATTACATTCTATGTTCATAAACAAAGGCGGATAATCCTGATTTGAAAGAAGATAACATTTTACAATCTGGTGAGAGTAGCAGTTGTTATCGGAGGTCTCAAGATCTAGTGTCGTATTAACAATGGGGCACTTACGGTGCAAGACGCAGTTCCACAGACTGTAAGGGGCTCCAGAGAGAGAGAGAGAGAGAGAGAGAGAGAGAGAGAGAGGGAGAGAGAGAGAGAGAGAGAGGATAGGAGAGAGAGAAAATCACAATAAGCAAGGCAGCTGTTGTTCCTGTATTGTTTTGACAAATTTTTGATTGGAATATATTTATATCCAAATGGCATTGGATGCAGTGGTTCTTGTACAATCACCGAACTTAAGCAATACTGAACATAGTCAGTACCTAGATGGGTGATCAATTATGAATACCAGGTACCATAAGCAGCTAGAGATCATTTAGAGAGCCTTCCATGGTGATCTTATTACTCCTCCTCCTTGGAGATCAACCTCTGCACTATTTTCAATAATGCAAGCCGAAGACCCAGCATCACCTACCACTTTAAACCCTCTGATTGGTCTGGGTGCAAACAACAAGAAATGAATGGATGAAAGTGGAAGATACAAGATGTTCTGAGTAATTTCAGAGTATTTTCCATTGATTAAAAAAAAAAAATGTTTACAATATTAGTCATGTTTTTTTGGGTGTACAGTGCAAGTTATGGCGAAATAAGCAGGAAAAAGTAATTGTTAATTAGTTCAAGTTAATATTGAAGTAAGTTCCTTAGGCTAAATGGTGTTTATTTACTACCGTAACTCCCAAGATGGGAGAGAGTTTGTTTTCTGTTAAACACTGATATATTGTTCTCAGAGGAGATAAAAAACATTGTACTTGGAGAAATAAATGTGAGTTATCTTATCAGTTAAATCTGTCATCTACAAACTAACAGTAATAATTCTTCAGTGAGAATATTTGATAGTGAATCCATTTAAACAAGTTTTTCAAATGAAATGCAACATCATATTGCTTTATACATCTACTTCATCAAATGTCAAATTTCTATATCTTTTTAATTAATAATGCTTATGTATATATAGCAAAAATAAATGAAAAAATAGAAAAAAATAATTTATGATATACTCTTATTCATACAATTTAACATAATAGCTTGATTGTCTCACCATGAAGCAGATTCAATTTTCAATCATAGTATACAGGATCTTGTTTATATGCAACTACTATGTACAAAGAATGTTTAATAGTTTTATAACAATTCAGAATGTTAACCTTGTCTATTGCCTGAGTGCAAACTAGTGTTGAAATGGTGATGTTCATAACTAGATGGACAGAGCAATTTGCAATGTGCCTATCATTGTAACAGTACATCAGCACATTGAATTCCAATCTAAATTATTCAATTTTTTTAATATCCTGTGGTGCCAAGGCACCCACTTTGAGAACCTCTGAATTGATCAAAATTCTGCTTTTATAATTTTTACTAGTTTATACTGAATCACACAGATGAATGTATATATAAAAAGTACAATTCTGTGAAAATATTATTCTACTCAAACTGAAAAACAATTTACTAAACGTACACATAATTCATATAATTAGGAATCATGGAATCGACAGAGGAAGAGCAAGAGAGGAATATCCAGTTCTTTTGAAACTATGATCTAAAAATTGCTGACAAATATCCCTCCCCAGATTTAGCCTTTAATCAAAGAATAGTAATCAATTTGAAGTCTTTTTTTAACCCTAAATTCATACAAGATAATTCAAATAGTAATTCGAGGGGAATAACTTCTGATTAGAGTTACTTCCCTTGCACCTTCAATTAATTTAAAAAATTCAATTCTGAAAGAGTTCCATTCTTTATCTAATTCATTGAACAGTTGTAGAGTGATTACAAGTGTTCTATGAATCTAAGAGTTAAATTTGAAATTATGAGTGGAAAATATATTTTAGACTAATTTGCTATTCCCTATTAAATACATTTGAGATATTAAGGCCATTTTTCAGTGTCAATATTTGTCCATATATCTATCAATATAACAAAAAGTTTGGAAGCTGATAAAGTTCTTCAATAAAATTGAATATTGTTAACAAATTAATTGGATTATTTTTTTCTCCAGTTTTCTTGGTATTTTTTAAAAATCATTTTGAACATTGTTAGAGTTGAAAGTTTTGTAGAAGTTTAACTCAATAGAACTACAGATACTATGCAAATGAAAAGGGTTTTGTTTACAAATTTGATTTTTTAGTGAATGTAAACTCATATGAATGTTATTGAAAATTCTGATGATATTATCATTTTTTCAATGAATTCCTGATTAAGAAATGTTGTATACAACTCAGCTAAGAAATCATCAAAATAGTTGAATTATCTAAAGCAACCGATGGTGAAAAAATTGATTAGGCACTTTCTAATAAATAATCTTCTCAAGTATTCATATAAAATTTCATAGATATATCCTGTAGTTTTAGAGATTTTGGTGTTATATGCAAGCAAGCCAAAAGAAAAGGAAAAAATCTTTTGAATAAAGCTGGAGATTGGGTTGGTCAAAATATTGTGTAAAATATTTTTTTTTTTCTGGCTTGCTTGCATGATCATGAAATGGTGTAATTAAGACGGAAGAACTTTTTTCTACAAGCATATGTTTTGGTTAATTTGGGCTAATTGCTTTGTTTTTATTATTTTTTAATTTCAATGTCTACACTGCTGTCCCCAGAATCATTTCTTGAATATATATTGTAATTTGGAACTATCTGCTCCCACATACCTTACACCCAGTACATCTGCCTTTGAGCTCTAGAACTGTCCTCCTCTGAGCCAAGTACTGAAACCATGTTTTTCCAGAATATATACCCCCCAGAACGAGGTCAATATTACAAAATACTAAAGAAAGGCTAGAGGGTACATCAGTCAAACATTTGCAATAAAAAACAACAAATATGAGGAAATTGGTGTGGTTTGTCACGAGACCTGTCTATCTTGACAGCATGCCATGTTCGTGATGATCCTTTAAAAAATTGGAAAAAAAGATGACCAATAAATGAATTACTTTTTTAGCCTTTTATTGGTTACTGATCACACCCCAAGATAATTGTTAATTGAACCCCTCTTGCCTCTAAAATAATGTTTATCTACTTGGTATATGTTTAAATTTTCAGTCTGAAAGCTCCATAAGTGTGGCCAGTATACATTTTGCATACATACATAAATACAGTCAAACAGAATCACTTAAAAACGGAAGAAACTAATGTTGACTATGTAGACAGTTTTAGCTGACATTTTCCAATAACAATACTTCGAGAAAAATTCTGATTACTTCAGTAGTTCTGAAACTGAATTTTCAAAGACCATTTCAATGTAGCAAATATTCTGGCAAACCTATATGTTCAACATTTACTTTTTAGACTAATTAATGAACTGCTATGAAAAGTAATTTCTGACCTTTGAAAATCATGTTTATCTAAAATGGATTACATTTATTTTAAATCTTGTAAATAATGCAGGTCTTACGATAATTATGTTTTTGATACCCGTGCCATTGATGATGTTGTTTCTCTGCCACTAGATTTGCAATGTCAGGTTCTGCTGTGGACAACAGAGTATTATTTGATGGATCCCCAGGCGTCTGAGGGACCCTGTTTCAAAATCACTGGACTTGTGAGTTTCCTTCATTCTACAGTGTTAAATCTTCTTCCTGACTTTTTATCTGTGACTGACGGAAATAATAATCAGTAATGCCTTGAAGCTGATAAAGTAGATGAACCTGTTTGTTCAAATATCATTTGATCATTTCACATCGGTCAATTTTTATTGATTTTTGCCCAGTATTTCTTTGATTTGACTTTTATTTCAGTTGCTTCTTATTGAGTCAAGCATTCAGGGAAAGATGCAATTTTGAGTCTCACAGGATGTTACTCTCTTCAATTCCAATCCATACTGCTTACTAATGATTGTGAAATGATAATGTAAGAGTTTTGATAAAAGAAGCAACTGAAATTACAAAGAAAGAAATACTAGTCTATGGCTAATAATAACTGACATCATAAAAAACAAAAAATACCCTGTTTCAGCATAATTTATAAAAAATATGTTAATCTGTCTTAAGAATGTTGAAATGTTCATATGCAAGAGTGCTATTTGAAAATTTCAGGAGAAAGAAAATAATATAAGATGTAGAATTTCATGAGAAACTTAAAATTGCAAACTGCTAAAATGGACAGGTTGACAGAAATAAAATACCATTTATGATTAACTCTTAAATTGATGCGCAGGAAATAGAATGTAAATTTCAAAGGGAATACTTTATAAATACGATTATCTTGCTTTAATATATATATAATGATTGAAGAAATCTCTGTGGCTGGATGTGTATCCAATGATATAACTTAACAACAGGCCATTGTACGAAGTTGATATTTCCCATATATAATAGTCAGTGCATCAGACATTACTGTGTGGAGGTTGAAGTTGTTTGGATAAGCAGTTCTCCAGAAATCATATACACCATGATTACTAAACAACAGGTCATTGCATGAAGTTGCTATTCCCTTAATATATCAGCCAGCACACAAAACAGAGCCGTGTTGGATTTGAAGTTTTTTGATCAGTGGTTCTTGGGAAATCTAATAAAGATAAATTAAAAAAACTAGATTTATGTGGAAAATATTTGAATTGACAAAACTAGAAGAAGTAACCAAAATAATTCAAAGCCATAGTTTTGTATGATGGACAGGCAATCATATTACATAACAATTTCTGTAGGCTGCTCCATACAGCATAAAATCTAGCCCCTTCCAACCATGCACCTTTAGAACAAGCAATGCCCAAGTATATAAAACAAGACACCTTTCTCTTTCCAATAAGCAACTCTCTGACTCACTAATAAAACAGTGTGGACTATAATTGTTTTCCAGGAAAGTTTAGAGCTTTGCAAATTTTTGAAGCGTGAAAGGTCAAAGAAAATTGATTCTTGGAATTGTTGCTTTCAGCACTGGATTAAACTAGCATGTGGCCTGTAGCATATGTTATAAAGGGGCTTCAATTTAAGAAAATACACATAAATATTAAAACACATACATTTTTTACTCGCAAAATAACTTTTTATTGCTACACTGCCAGATAATATGACGAATAAGTACAGAGCTTTACTTAAATGTATAAATTTTGTAAGAGTACCTTTTATAGCACAGTGATCAGTGACCTCATCTTAGTGACCGTAACTAAGCTCAGTAAATACATATAAGATTTTTACAGCTGAAATGAAAAATTGATAATTAAAAATATGCTGAATTTGGCCCTAAACATTCTCAAAAATATGGCTGAGTCTACAGCAATTAAAAAAAAATAGATCTTTTATCTAATATTATCTAAAAAATATCAGCACAAGATTTGGGCATGGTTGGTTCAATGACCATAGAGACCCCAAAAAACACTTTTTTTTAAAGAAACAAAAGTTTGTAGATAGTGCCTACTGGTGTACTCATGCAAACTCTCAAGGTTGTAGCCCCAAAATTTGACCAAGAGTGCTGGAAACACACACACACACACACACACACACACACACACACACACACACACACACACAAGCAAATATTGAAGAATCTATCGCCCATTTGGCTGGTTAATTAGGTAGGCAATTTTGAGGGCTACAGTGATTCAATATTCAGAATAAAAGTCATGTTAACCAAAATGAAAATATATATTAGAAACAATCGTTAAAAGAGCCAACATAATCAGCTATCTATGTATTTACATATCATGTGTATAGGTTACACCAATGAAGCTGGAGGGCTGGAAGTTTAAACATTTGCTTTTTATTATACCTAGAAAACACATTTCTATTTTCTTTAATTCACCCTCTGAACAGATTTTTCTTGGAGAATTTTCTTTTTAGTTTGGATGTTTTTGGAAGTAATACACTGAATTTTTAATCGATCACCCCCAACAAGGCCTGCTGGTCATGAGACACTTTTTACTGAGTGACTAAATAGACCTGTTCAGAATATGTCATGTTAACCAATCTAGAAAAATCGAATGATTGATGAAGAAAAACCAGACTGACATAAAAAGAATTTGAAGAACATCAATAAAGCAGGTTGTCAGTGGTCATAATGGATCATAGGCTGTTCTGAAAAACACAGAATCTTCTGAGGAAATGTCTACAAAGCAACTTGCCTTGACATTGCACATTTCTCTGCTTTAATGACTTCAAAAGAAAAAAAAATTAGTTTTGACGTGCACTAGACTAGACAGCATAGCTCCATGATTAGGGTGTTGGGTAGTCAGAGGAGAAGTTTTTTCATCTTTCAAGAGACTGATCACCGTGGTCTCTGATTTGGAATGATGTGGTTTGATCCATTGCCGAGTCATAGCAAAGACTTCAAAATGGTACTCAATGCCTCTTTGCCAAGCAATACACACAACATACAGCTTCTTGTATTTTCATCACTGTTTCTAAACAACTGAAGGATTGGTGGAATGTCAAAATAAACTAAAAAAAATCTCATTTGTACACCACCTGGTCTTTTGAAAGGTCATTTCACTCTAATATATACGTGTGTATATATATATATGTGTGTGTGTGTGTGTATGTGTGTGTGTGAGGACTATTTGTACTTGGACATTAATATATATTATGGCAGTGCCTATTCTAAAGGGGCTTGACATTATAGTCTTTGTCTCTAAAAATGTGTTAACTCAAACCCCAACTAAATATGAATTCTAATATAATGTATTAAAACTTCTAGTTTCACAGGCACTAATTCAATTAATCCATTTTTCCTTTTCAGGATTCATATTAATTTACATGAAAGGCTGATTTCAATGTCTTTGCATATTTGAAAAGAATGCCTATTGGACTTTGTATTCCTTTCATCAATTTACAATGGCAAAAAGAGCTCTAACAAAATCAGCAGTTTTTGAACACTTTACAATCACAACAGGTTGGAAATATTATCAGTGTCAATATATTGTAAAAGATGATGATGATGGTGAAAAAGTGTGTGATCAAAAAATCAGTAGTTTTATTGAAATGTACCTTCAAGAGTATCACATTTAAAAGGATTGTTGCTGCATATTCTTAAGTTGTTAGAAGTGGTACTTCAGAGTTTTAAAATAAATTTGAAATCTATTGGAGGATAATAAGAATTCTTTACAAGAGACATGGTTACCATAACATTGACATCAGTAAAGCTTGAAAATCACATCACTGGAATGCCCCCTTTTTTCCCCCACAACCAGCCTTTTTAGGCATCATGGAAAAATGGCAAGAAAACTAAATGTTTGTCAGGAAAGAGATAGTTTGGGAAGACTTGAAAAGTCCAAAAAGAACTCTGAAAAAGTCTGAAAATATACTTTGGCTTTATCAGAATGGATACATGCATGCATCATCTATTGTCAAGAAAAAAGTTTCATAGCAATTTCTCTACTGAGCCTGAAATGGCTGGTTGTGAAAAAAGAAGCTGATATATCAAAAATTGGAAGAAAGGATGATCAATGAGTAAGTTACTTCTCTCGCATTTAGTTGGGAGGTGATCAATAAAAAAGTCTGAATTTTCAAAAAACAAACATGAATGCTGTTAGACATAAATCAAGGGATCAATTTAGCTTCAACTGATATAGTAAATTGCCTTCCACATAAAACATAATTTAGAGGGAACTTTTGAAAAAACAAAATGTTTTTCTAGGTATAATAAGGAGTAAATGTTCAAATTTTCAGCCCTTAATTTTCAGCAAATGACACTATTAGTAAATCTGCTCTCTCACACCTTTACAGCAGTAAAGAAATAGCAATCCAAGGATTTAGTGACTAGCAGGTTCTTCTTGCATTGAGAAAGCTTGATATATCACCTAAACAAAACTTAAGGATTCATTGCTGATGGCATTGTATCTTTAATAGAAGAGAGAGTGAGACTCTTGCTGGATAATCAAATCCTGTTAGCTGTTATTTGCATCAGTCAAAATGAACTGAATTTTGCTGACCATGTTGCTAAAAGAAAAAAGCCCTGTATAAAGAAGCAGTCAAAAAGGGTTAAAGGTAGCTAAAACTCATGACCCACAGAATGAAAAAGCTAGAAGCATTGGTAGCTCAGAATTACCCTCTTCAAATCAAGAGAGGCTGACTATTACTGTCAGTGGCTTGAAGATGCAACTAAACAAAAAAACAAAAACAAAAAAAAAAACAAATAGAATACATGACAACAATCTTCAAAACAATTCTCGAAAAAGGTTGGGGTTTCAAAACTATTCACCAAGCTTTCAATACAGAATGGAAACAAGTAATTACTATACTGGAAGAAAATGGAGACCTTACAACAGACAGAGACCAGATTGTCAAACATGCCCAAGAATTCAACCCAAAACTCTACTCCTTCAAACAAGGAACACAAAAAGTGAACAGAATGCGTTGGATGCAAGCAATAAGTATGAGGATTTACCAGAAGTCATGCCATGGGGGTGCTGAAACAAGCCATCAAACCAACAAAGAAAGGAAGAGCACCTGGACCAGAAAACATCAACATCAACCCACTCAAAAAAGCTGGTAAGATCATCACAAGGAAACTAGCTATTCTATTCAACTCACGCCTAAGACAAAAAAATTCCAGAAGATTGAAACACTGCAATTTTAATGCTGTTATATGAAAAAGGAAACCCTCAACAACTAAAGATCAATAAGTCTACTCAGCTGTATCATCAAAGTTATCACCAACTGAATCACCAACACACTCAATGAAAACCAAGCACAGGAGCAAGATGGCTTTAGAAGAAACTACTCACCCATGGACCATCTCCATGTTATAAATCAACTAAAAGGGAAGGCTGCAGAGTATAAAATGCCACTGATTGATTGTGATTGTGATTGTGGTTATTACTCTACAATGTGTTGACCCCATGTATAGCAGAGTATTGCTACACATATATAGATCCTTTATCAGAATACATAGGACAATGGATCTCCATGGAATCCTCAAAAGAAGAAGAAATCAAGTGAAGAATCATTAGGGTGGCAAGCCTTTGGCTGCGCAAGCTTAACTTTCAAGAACAAAAAAATCCCATTAGTCCAAAAGAGAACGGTATACATTTAATGCATCTCCCCGAGAGTCACATAAGGAGCTGACACAAGCAACCTAAGAAACTGACCCTCAAACTGAAAACCATGCAATGTACACATGTAAGAACCATGCTCAACCTCACGTGGAGAGATCACAAGATATCACAATATATAAGGGGAAAAAACAGAAGTCTGGAAATTCCTTTGAAAACTCGAATGTCTATGGGCTTATTATGTAGCAAGAATAGTAGACAACCAATGTACATTACAACTCGTCAAAGCTGGCAGAATATTAGATGAAAAGTCAAACAAGATAAGTTCAGAAAATATGTGACACTCTTGAGAGAGATCTGGCAAATACTTGGATAGGTCTATACCCAATGATGGAAGATAAAAGACTGATGATGATATTTGAATGTGGTTAAACAGATTTTAGGATTATACGATTAATTCATTTAAAATGGTCATTTGTTTACTTACTTTAGATTATCAATATCTTTTTAGTTTTAACTTTGGATTCTTTGCAGTAGGATGTACTTGAGATTTTTGACCGATACACATGGAACAAGACTGGTTGCTTCATGGTCAAACTACACTCTAACTGAAGCTTAAATGACTCTGCTTATTAGTTTTGAAGATATTTGATTTTTTGTGAAAACAGTATTAGTTTATCTGAAAAAGATTTTTTAGATTATATCAAAATGATATTCGTAGCCTGTATTGCAAGAGAAGTGAAGGAACAGCAGTGGGACCTCTGCATAGCCTTTGTTTTAACAAGAGCTTTCAACACAACAGAGACATGCTGTGGAAGTAGATGCTCAACCAAGTGCATATCAATTCTCTAAGGCTTCCATGACAGAATGACAGTTTGTATCACAACCGGCGACCAAGTCTCTGATCCATTCAAAGTCAATGTAGGAGTCAAACAGTTCTATATACTGGTCCTAGTTTTTTTTAATATTTACCTCTCAGCAGCGACACTCTTTGCTTATTATGACATTGGTGCAGAGGAAAGGCATTCACTACTGCTACCACTTTGATGGTAACCTTTTAACCTACCAAGACTCAAAGCAAGGACCAAAACATCTACATCTACAATCTATGACCTCCAGTATGCTGATTATACAGCCTTCTCATCTGACTCTGATAAAGCTTCACAAAGGGCAATTGATGTCATGTCTGAGAAATATGGTAATACCAACTTGATTATCAATGAACAAAAACTGCACCTATGAAGAGGGATAACACAAAAGACAAATGCAATTAGCACACACACTATTCCTGCCTGGTGATGGCTGCACCTTGGAACTATCTCTGTAGCCACAAAAGGATTTATTGGTGCAACAGCAGTAACAACAACCACCACAAAAATCCACACATAGAAGAAATCGAATGTCATTGTCATTTCTATGGACTACAGCAAGCAAGCATCCAGATATTTTTCTAGATGAATCACAAGAAAATATAAATAATTCTAGATGAAATTTGAGGAAATTCTAGATATGAACTCAGGAAAAAAAGAGGTGGCCTGGAGAGGAAAGAGGATCAGGTGGCCAGAATTTTCCTTCATATATCTTGAAGGGGTGTTGAAAGAAGGTTGCATGCCAAATTTCAACCTTCTCCATTGCCTCTAAGGGTTCTAATTTTGGTGAGATGAACTGTAATTGTAATCATTGTCATTGCTCTTACATGAAGAAAACAAAAGTCAACTCCAGAGTAGGAGTTTCATGATAAAAAATTCTCCTTAATGTAAACAGATAGCCACATAATTTTTAAAGAACTATTTCATATTATATGTATGTGTGTATGTATCTATGAATGTGAGAATGAGTACGTTAGTATGTTCAGTTTGTGACAGATTGCATTTTTGTCTTTCTGAAAATGTTAGATGGTCAGCAAATGATATTAAAGAGCTGGACAATTGAAGCAGATGTCTCATAGATTTTTATGGACACAAAAGGTGTATTTCCACTACGATAAGCCATTGCTCACTTTCTCTACTCTCCCTACCCCACCAAACACCGCTGACTGAATATCCTTCATGGTGAGGATGTTCCAAATTGAAAGTAGTTTTTGTTCTGACAGGTGTTAGTGATGCAAGGTCGGGGAGGGAGGTGTTTGAGGGTCAGATAATTTGTACCACAAGGAACTTGAAATTCCAATGTGCAGATTAAACAGCGATAAAAAAAAGTAAGCACATTTTTAAAGTTCAAAAAACACTCTTGACATTTCATCATGGAAAAAAGGATCTACCGTCACTGCACAGGGCGGATGAAAATTATTTGTCAGATGATTGAAACATGCATGACAGGAGGAGTGCATGAGCAGATTGGAAAAATGGGGTGATCAATGAATAAATTATTTGTTTTGCCTTTTGTTAGGTCATTAATAAGTCTGAATTTTCCAAAAACAATCATGACTTGCTGCTGAAAACAAACTAAGGGACAAGTTTAGCATAACTTTACACTGTAAATTAAACCACCTTCCTAAAAAACGTATATCGTGTGTGGTGGGGTTGATTAAAAAAAAACAACTTTTATCTGGAAATTATGAGGACTGTACATTTTCAATTTTCAACCCTCTAGCTCTATACATATGACATATAAATACAAGGCCAGTTGATAATTTTGGTAGTCTTGAAACTCAAGGTCATATTTATGAGGAACAAAGTCTTGAGACAAGTAGCATTATTGAAACTGAGATAGACTAACAATCAGTGCCAGATTAACTATGGAGGAAAACTAGCATATGCTACAGGCCCCAAAATCTTAAGGGCCCTGCACTAAATGTTTACCAGCTACTATTTCTGATTCAGTGATACTGAACTTCCACTATTATTATATTACTTTCAGCTAAAATATAAGGAACAATCCCAAAAGGAAAAAAACAATGATTCCGGTCAGAAAGATTTACTGGATAGTTATCTGTGCAAAATAGTTAACAAAGGCAATGCAAAGTCACATGAATCAATAAAATGTACAAATATATACATCACTCAATAGAAACTTTCATGAGACCATCATCTTTTGGCAGTATATCTTGTTGGGGGTGATCAGTCAAGAATCTGGAAAAAGGGATGATTAAGTTATTTCTCTTGACTTTCAATTAATAGTGATCACTAAAAAGTCTTAATTTTGTGAATATGTGAATGCTGCTGAATACAAACATAAACTTGGACCTCCCCATTTTTTTCTAGACGTAATGAGTGAATGTTGAAATTTTCAGCCTTTTACCTCCTTTGGAATATGCATGATAAATTTATACATACATATATGCATAGTTAGCCAGACCAACTTCAAAACTCATGTCGACAGTTTTGATTGATAGTTTTTAAAAACAGAAAATAGATAAAACTTGAAAGAGAAAAGTATACCCTTTCAAGAATATTTTCTCTTAATTAGAGCCTATTTTTGTTCTTTTGTCTTATTGACTGTTCGGGGATATAAATAACCTTGAATACATAGGCAAATACAGCTAGGAGATATAAATAACCTTGAATACATAGGCAAATACAGCTAGGAGATATAAATACCTTTGAATACATAGATAAATACACTGAAAAATTCTCATTCATTTTGTCCAATTACACTTGACCTTTTTTTGTCTTTGTGAAAAGTATCAGAACTGTATATAAAACAAAGCCACAAGTGGCATAGTGTTGACATTGATCTATAAGTAGATACATAAGTAGACTAGCAGAGTTACCCAGAGTTACACAGGCAGAAAAAAAGGCTGAAAGCAAAGAATAGTTAGCATTAATCAAGAAAAGTTAGGAACACTCAATTATGAAGTAAGCAACATTTTTTTTATTCTATGTTGGCACAAAACACAAATATGATCAAGAAATAGCGCAATTAAGATGTAAAATTTTTCTAATCCTTCAAGTTCTGTTTTCCAATTTCAATTAAACCCATGGTGTCAGTTCATCCATATGCAACCAGTGGGGGGCCAAATTTTATTGAATAGGAACCCGTGGGTACTCTCTTTTGGGTCCCTTGCAACAATTTCAATGGTCCCATTTTTTACCCAATGTTCCCAGTTTTACCCATATACTACCTCTCGGAGCCAAGTTTTATTGTATAGGGACCTCATGAGAACCCTGTATATACCCTCTGAGGGTAACCCTACCTAACTTTTGATAGGCCTATGTCACTCAACATAAACATATGATAAATGATATCATTATGATATTGATTAGCCGAAGAAGTTTGAGTTATATACAAAACTACATTAACTGCACAAGCATTTTTTAGACTAGTGAACTCATTCTTTATTTTCCTTTTGTTGTTACCACAATGTTTTGGCCAATACATTCTACAACCTTTTTCAGAAATACAGTCCTTAAGGAGAAACAGTTCTATACATGAAACAGATTGTGAACAGGAGTTACTCGATAGGAACCATCATATGACCAACATCTTTTAGCAGCATGAGGCATTGGGAGTGATCAATTAAAAAATTGTAAAAAAGGATGATCAATGAATAAGTTGCATCTCTCACCTTTTGTTGGGTAGTGATTGTTAAAAAGTCTGATTTCTTTTAGATAAAATCTTGCACCTTGTCAGACAAAAACTAAGACACCAATTTAGCATGAACTTTGATAGTAAATTGAATCTCTCACAAAAAACTCCAACCATTTGTAATTTTGTTTATCATTAGATACTCAGATTCCACACCATTATTATTGAGTTGCAAATCAAGATTTCTTTTTGCATTCTATAGGTTAGCATATTTTAGAAGTACCATAATTCAATACCACTGACCACAATACACCAGGGAACATATGGATATACACACAAGTGTCTTCAAATATATATTAGATGTTTCTTTTACTCGAGCCATTGAGTTAAGAAATTATTAAGTTGCATACTTTTCTAAACATCTATAAGTGAATATTCTTTAAAGTCAAGCATGGCTGGCAGAGGGCCACGATAAAAAAAAACACCTGGTAAGGATTGAACTCTGCTAGACTATTCTGATAAGTATTTCTTTGTGACATACTCCATTGAGCTGACATGTTTAGCACATTGACCTCAATACAAGTAAGTAGATTTTTCACACAAGTTGACAACTTCAATTTTGTCATAACTTTTGTAAGACACAACCAATTTCAATAAAACTAATGTCCTCTTGTAGAGATCTTTATTGTGAATAACTTTTCAACTACATTAACACATAAAAATTGCTCTGAAAAATGTTAGGTACAATTGGGGGGATTTTTGCTCCATATTTGATAAAATGCAATGCATGCTTTAACTGTGGAAGTGAATTAGACCAAACTTCCCATATACACTTGATTTGACTCAGTAAATATTTTATCTAAAAAAACAAGGTTTCTCCAATTTTTAGGCATATTATAGTTTTAGTATTGGAAATGAGAAAGATTTCAAAAGTCAGGTACAAATGATTTATATTAAGAAATAAACTGACTCCACTACATATACCTTGTTAGTTGTTTTTTCAGCATAAGTAAAAGATTAATGATTTCTTCTCTTTTTTGCGAAGTTGAACACACTTATCTTAAGTGAAATGTTGTATTGCACATTCAAAATAGAAAAAGGAGAAAACAAAAGAAAATTTTCATATTCTAAATTAACCTTCTTCTCTAACCTAAATAAATAAAATCAAACAGAATCAAGAGCAAAATTAAAACTCAAACTAAAAATAAACATTAATGATATTGGAACTGTTTTCTGTTTAATTGATAGCCACAATAACTTTTGGAAAGATTGCTCTTCTTATTGTAGATCAGATTTTAGGTGAGCTCAAACTTGTCTGAAGTCTGAATCTTAACCAAATATATCTATAGCCATAAAGCATTTCATTTTTCTGCCCCCATCTCTCAGAATTTCAATCAATGAATTTCATCTCATTTAAGAAAGCACACTAAGATTATTGAAGCCAAACAGAAGAGAAATTGTAGAAAATAAAATCTTCCCCGAATCTGACATTTCAAGAAATTCTGACGAGCATGAAAACATGATTCTGAAAAAGACATAAAAAAAACAGAACAGACTCTTTTCAAAATCTGCGATATTTTTAGAACTAAATTTGACATTTGTTTCTGACATTCTTGACAAAAATATAGAATTTCAATATTTCATCAAAAATATAAAATTTCTGTTATAATCAACTAGTTATAAAGTTATAGATTTAAGAGTTTAACTGAAGTGAAATTCATAACCCATCTTTGCAAGCAACTTTCAGCCTTTTTCAATTTGGTCTGAATTGGTACTCGTAAACCTGGTGACTTTTTTCTCCCACACTTGCTGTCCTCCTCCCCCTTTCTCTTCACTTTGCCAATAGCAAGCTTCTATCTTTTCTCAGTCTCTTAGTAAAGCACCTAGCCGTAAGTAAGTGAGCAGCTTTCAATCTCTTTCAATTTGGACTGAGAGAGAATTTGACTACCATAAATCTTCCCCTCTCTATGGATGTTTTCAACATGATCTGAAAGAAAATATGGCTCTCATAGACCTGGTGATGTTTGTGGTAGATAAGAAAAGAAAAAAATTACGTCTTAAACATTAAAGCTGACAAGATTGAAGAAAAGGAAGATTAGCAAAAAAAAATGGTAAACACAAATAAAAATTGGTAAACAAATTAGAAAATCATTGAAAGTAGAACTACCGGATGCTGGTAGAAAGTTCAATATATTGCTTGAATGATTGCCAAGAGGTAAACCATTGACTGAAAGTGAGAGGGTCTCAGGTTCATTTTTATTAATTATCAAGTATGAGAATGTACATAGGTACATCAATATGTCTGCAACCCAATGATGAGAAAAAAGTATCTATTTCACATAACAAATACTTATTTTTCAACATAATCCCCTTTCTTTTTAATGCATCTACTTCAATGATTAATATTATTCTCATAGATCAAAAATTATACTGTAAGAATTAGAGAAAAGGTACAGTTGAGAAGTACAAATATACCCCACTTGATAAAATTTTGTTTTACGCCACTCTGGTTTTATAAAACACCACAAGCTGTTAAAGCTTTGAACAGTTTGTAAGTATCTGTGCTTTATTGCCGAACTCTTGGAGAGTTGACTTCATTATCACAATTAGTCTGACATGGAATTTGAGACATCTGAATTTAAGGCATGAATAAGAGAGGGGAGGTGAAAAAGATTTATTGTGTCAATTCATGTTTCTGAGTTCATAGTATTTTTTTTGTAAACATTAAATCTCTGTTATGAAAAATATTATTTTCATGTTTTATTTATATTTACTTTTGGTGAAAATAACCTTTCTACAAAGGAAGTCATTAAAACAGTTATCATAATGATAGAACCACAAAACAGTATAAAAATGTAAGAATTCAAAATAGCAGTAGATATTTAACCATGATTTTGAGGTATTCATTTGACCATGTTATTTTTAATTACAAAAACATTTCAATTTTCAGTAGTGTTTCCATGGGTTAGGGTATTCGGCTAGAAATAGTAGATTTGGGGATCAAATAGGCGCAAATCAATTTTTTTCTTTTTTGCTTTGAGGTCATTGGCACATTAACCATAGGGCTGAGTAGGCCTTTCTTTTCTTTCTTGCTTTTGATGCTAGCGGTGCATTAATCATTTGGCTGAGTAGGTTTTCTCTCTCTTTCTGCCTTTTTATAAACTCTTACTGTAGAGCTTTGACTTTATTTTTGTATGCAACCATAATAGATGACAATAACCAGAAGAAGAACGAGTTACGTCATGCATTAATGGCAGTGACAAAGTGATATATACAAAAAAAGATGATGAATTCACTCCCACTTCTAAAGCCCAACACAGATTGACTTGTTCTGATGGAGCTGAGAAATCAGACTTACTGGAACAATTAATAAGGGAGATAGAATGAGACACATAGTTTTGGAATTATAATGTATAGATAAATGAATTCTTCTTTGTTTATTCCTTAGATTTTTATGGAACAAGGGAGGATCCATTGGTTGTAGAGACCACAAGACAGCACAGTATATTGGTGGAAAAAACAGGGGTATGATAGAAGCCATTAGGAAACTCAAATAGCAACGAGCTTGTTATGTTGCACAAATGGCAGATAACTGATGAATATTGTGACTTGCAACGTGGATCCCCTGAGATGAACTGCACAGGTTCAGAAAATATTGGCTCTGCAATGCCCACGATAAAGAGGTGTGGTGAATCCTTGGAAAGGTCTATATCCAACAACAGATGATAAGAGACTGATGATGATGATGAAGCTAGGGAGTTTGACCTCAGTGTAGCCAAGCTCATCTTTATATATTTTATGAAAATGTTTGTAAGATGTGTTTGAAGACATCAGAAAATCCTCAGAGAGCTTGTAAGGGTGTTATGCATAGCGTAAAAATAGCAGACATAGAAAAATATTATCTTTTTATTCAGGTAATGCTTAAATATTTTCCA